>JAVCKT010005883.1:0-27755 GCA_032273925.1 Rhynchotus rufescens | reverse complement strand
CCGGGCGCGCGGGCAGGCCCGGCTCCCCAACTTTGACGCGTGCTGGTTTTGCACTCTGTGAGTTGTAGTGGAGAAAAAAAAAACAAGAATATTGACATTTGCTAATAGGTCAGGGGATGGCCAAAGCGTGGCCCGTGGGCCAAGGGACCAATCCCACCCTCCTTAGTGTCCGTGGCAGGTCTCCCGAGCGCCGCTCGGGTGGCGGATGGCAGTGGTAGCTGGTCACGTGCCCTGAGGCCGACTTTCCTCCCAGAAAAGTGTTCATATCCGTAGTGCCCACGTGCCTGCCCATCACTCCCCTCCCGCCCTCGCCTCTATTCCGCTCTCTTCCACATTAGCTCTCCAGGAACAGTTGCTATGACTTACTCTCCCTCCTGGCCCTTTGGCAACCATCAGGGTGGTGTTTTGCCCATTAGCACCTGGCATCTCCATGCGCCCACTTGCCATGTTAAACACCGAGGTGACCGCAGTCTCTTCCATAGACCATAAATGAATGTAGCCTTTGCGCTCACGGCAAATTGCCAAGGTGGTCCTCTTGGCTGGGCAAAGTTTGGGTAACCCCTGTAGTAGATTTTCTCCTTTTGAGGTTCATCTTTCTATTATTATTTTTTACTCTTGACCTGTTAGGAAGTGTCTGGTTTGACCTTCTATCCGGTGTTTGCCAATCATGACCACACCATCTTTTTAAACCCACAAATATGTTTGAGCATGTTTGCTTATAATTTTAGATGACATCTGAAATTGCTTAGAGGAGGACAGGAATCTAAACACACACCTCAGAAATCACTACACAGAAATTTCTCTTCAGAAAGCGAGGATTATGAATTCCGTACATTGTGGCCCCACATGTTGCCCATGGACAAACCATAGGATGAAGTACAGCTCTGCATTTTAGACTTTTAGGTGTTAGCTTAAGATAGTTGGAAAGATGCTTTTTAGAAGAAAACTGGTGTGCCTACTTTTAATATTTGAACATTTTAGAGTAATTTTGATCTCTAGGTTTAAAGTTACTTGGCTGTGTACTCACTCATTTTAGTTTGATCTTTAGTCCTACAAGAATATGTAAGGAGGAAGAAACCAACTAATGGTGAGAGTCTCAAAGCAACATTATTTCCTGTTATGTTTTGCCCTTTTCTATAACAGCAATCTGTAGCGTGTTACAAATCAGTAAAATCAGATTTAGACAATATTATATTGCAGAACAAAAAGTGATTAAAATATCAGGGCAACGTGGTAGTGGAGGAAGGTCCAGTTCTGGTCCCGCTGAAATCATATGCAGAATTTTCCTTCAGTTTCACAAAGTACAGGATTCAGGACGAATCATGTAGGCCCTATTCAAGCAAAAGTAACATTCAGATGGGAGTTTTGGGTGCTACAAGGAATGTATGTTTGGGGCCTTAGGTGAATGCATAAAAAGCTTGCTTTGGAAAAGTGTTGCATTTCCCCTAAAAATGAGTGGAGGAAACTGCTGGGTATTTTTTTCTAAGGTGCAGCCTTCCTTACAAGGGCCTCAATCCCGTGTTCCTTTTTAACAAATACTCTCACAGAACACAGTCAGAATGTCCAAAGCCTGATAAGGCTGGGGACAGTTTTGGGTGCAGGATTAGGCCCTTTTGGGTGCAGGATTAGGCCCGACTTCTGTTCTAAGCACAATACAATTGGCGTGATGCTCAGAGTCACTCCTTTTGCCTCTGTAAATCCGAAGTGTGGGAATTGGGGAAGAGCAGCCAAACACAGCCTGACTCGGGCAGAGCAGGGTCACCCTGTTGCAAAGTTGCAATTACCAGTCAGCTCTGCTGTTAGATGTTTCCCAGAATATGTTTGGGTTATTTTTTTCAGCAGGTGAAACACATTCTCACCACTCCAGACCCAACATTTATTTTTGCTACTTTTTAAATAGACACAAAGGGTTTTTCAGGTGAGAGGCACCGTTCTGCAGCCGCTCAGCGTGTTGCCCCACGACTTCTTTCTCCTGCTTGTGTGAACCAGGTGAGGAGAAGTCCTTCTGTTGTCACCAATCTTGGGGACAGACACTACATTAAAAGTCAATGTACCATACTACAATAAAGAGAGCTGCTATTAGGTATACAGCTTCCCACAAACTTTCATGAATTTTCTATGTTATAAGCCATAAAAAAACATAAAAAAAGCTAAATTCTACTTGTTATTCTATCCATGCAACTGTGCTGAACTTGGTTTAAAGTCGATAAAATGGACTAGATCTAAAAAAGGCAGACTTTAGCTCTCCTTTTTTTTTTTTTTTGATTTGCTAGCAATTAGAGTAGCAATTGTGTAAGTTTTGGTAAATGCCAAGTGATTCCATTGCTGAAATAATCCAATATGCATCTCTGTATTTCAGCATCAAAATTCATTGGCTAGATTTACCTTTCCCTTATGCATCTGAAGAATGAAGTGAAGTCTCCCTGGAGTGCATTTGTATAAATGAGACCACCTGGAGTTGGGCTTCTCTGTACTGAGTCCTGAGAGCAAAACTGACCTTATGTTTTACAGATGCAAATCTTGCAGGTTGGGATTGCAAACCCTTAGCACAACCTCTACAAAGTGAGTGCTGCAGGACTGCACCCATGCTGCATATAGAAGTGACATCAGACAAAGATGCAACTTGCTGGCATCAGCTGACACCTAGTCTGCCCTTTTGAAGTTAATATGTGTGGTTAGTCCTGCAGAGAGTTCAGGTGGCTTTTTTTTTGTGGAATATGTGGCATTTTCAGACAGAGTCACTACTGGAAAGCTTTAAAAGAGCATTTATCTCTGCTGTCAAGGGATGGGGAGAGAAATTCAGTGCCCTGCGAGCCCAAAGAGAACTCTGAGAGAGCAGCCTCCCCATCAGATGATCCTAGTCTCACTTACGAGCTGTAAGAACAGGCAGAGATGCAGCTCACAAGCTGTGCATTGAGATCAGCTTCCGTAAGTTCTGCCATACAACAGATACCATATACTGTACAACATGATTCTTGGTTACCTACGTTTTCATTTGGAGTCCAGTAATGCTTTTTTTATTATTTTTTTTTTAAGTCCAGTTTACTGATTCAGTCTAACTGTCCTTTAGTGCTCAAAACTCCCTTTGGTTGCTGCATCACATCTGGGATCGGCTTTGTTGAGAAAGATCTCACTGATATGACAGATTTTGAGATTTTCAATTAATCTTTACTCCTGAAATTGTCACTGAAATCAACAACCTATAAGAAGAGCATTAGAATCAAACAGAGTTTGGCCTGATCCATGCTGTTGCAATAGGAGTGCAGGTCTTAATTCAGAATTAATGGAGAGATTATGATAAAGCCCAAGTTTTTATTTCACCTTCTCCTCAAGAAAGATAGATGTGGATATTCTGCAATGTTCCTAAGCAAGAAATACAAATAGAAATTGCAGAATAGGCAGCTAGAAATTATTAAGTGGACAGATAGAAATTGCTACAGATACAGACAGAAATTATTAACTGTGGGTCAGTGTACTGGTAGTAGCTGATATATCCCAAGTCATGCATTTAAATGATTAAAGATTTGCCCTCTCTTGATAGTGAAAACCAGATTAACTCACAATTTTCAACACTTTTAAAAGAAGTGCAATCACTAACCTATTTGTGTGGTAGAACAGAGTTTGTGAGCAAAAATCTCTCTTAGCTTCCAAATAATTTACTTGTTCACATTAACTCGAAGGAGAGGAATTGATCCTTTGGATCAATTGATCCTTGAAAGGAATTGATCCTTTGGCTTGACCTAATCCTGGGGCTGTTGAAGGCCTATTTTGAACAAGGTTGTGCAGGCACCTGACTTGAACGGGGTAGGGGAGTTATTGCAGAATGGGAAGTCACAACAGGATCATCCCTGACGTTATTAAGCAAACGGAAATAAATACCCATTTTTGCTCTTTGAATAGGTGGGTTGTGGGAAAATTATTTTTTGTCTTAACTTGAGGTTAAAAAAAATGATAGGGTATGGAGAAGAAAAGAATAAAAACAACAAAAAAAAAGATTCTTTTAGAACAACAGGCCAGATATACAGCATGACACATCTTTTTGAAATAAATAAATGCACTGCTACCAACTGACCTTGCTTAAAGCAAGAGGAAGACCAGATGGCCTCCAGAGGTCCCTTCCAACCAGAAACTTAACTTCCAAAGCACTGATTCCACTAGTTCTTCTGCTCATAATAGTTTTACAAGGATGTAGTAAAAATACATGTGTAGTGGCACATTTCTTGGCCATGGGGGTGGTTAATCTGTTGGCTCTCACTGGGCTTTTTTCATTAGTGCAACTGTCAGTTAATACAAAAGCAGATGAAATACAGACGATTTGCAACCCCACAGTTCTTCCCTTTGTATTTTGATTAAATGAAAACACCCTGCTGGAAACTTCCCTTTATTAAAATGGGATATTTGGTCTGTGAAAATCAAACTCTTGCTTTTTCACAGAGAAAAAAAAGGGCTCTTTGAATTTGTTAGTGAGAAACTAAAACACTGAAAAAGCATAAATTGTCCTAAATAAGTAGAATGTCCTGAAAATGGAGGCAGAATGTGTTCTCTGGTGTTTTGGGAGGCCATTTGGGATGCAGAGGGGAATGGGTACCAAACACTGACTTGCCTCAGTCTATGTCCTTCCTAAAGGCACTTGGGCGTAACTGGGAGTCTGACATATTGCAGGACTCGAGGTTATTTTCGGGTATAAATACCTAAGTGCAGGATTGGTAAGTAAAATAAATAAGTCAAACCTTACAAATCAGATCAGGGCTTAGGTCCTTCTAGGACGTGGGACCCCCTCCTCAGCTCAGGCAAATATTTGGCTTGCACCAACTTCACTAGAGTTGAGCATTGAGCCCCTGGTCCTTTTTCCTTTTAAAAAACTATAGGCACTAACACCTTGGGTTTGAACAGGCTGGGCTTTTTCTTTTTTTTTTCTTTTTTTTTCTTCTTTTATTTACTTCTTTTTCTTGTGAGAAATTTGCTCGTTTATTTTGATTTTCTGAAGTTTACATTCAGTTTCTGATTTCAGATTGAACATTTGGATGAAATGGACTCTCTTATTAAGTTTACATTTGTATAAAAAGTAAAGGAATGACTCTGTCAATATGTTAAACCTAAAGGAGAAACGTCTTAATAACACAGGAACCCTTCAGGCATAGGGCAGTACCATTAAAGAAAATAAAATCTGCTTACTGATTTATAGTATCAGTGTTCTTTATATATTTAAAATATGGGAAGTGGATTTATAGAGGGCACATGATGGAAGAAGAAACTTTTCATCATGAACTCAGTGATTACCAAATTCATTTAGAGTTCATTATTATTTATATGCCTTGGGAAGTTCAGTGCCAAAAATTAGGTGTGATGTATGTCCTTTAAGTGATCAATTGGCAGGCTGGTTTCCAATTCCAAGCAAAATACTTGTGGAGAAACCTTGCACTCTTACCCTGCAAAAGAGTTTACAGAAGGTAAATGTTTTGTTTTCCACACCAAAATATGGTTTTGAGCCTGCAAAATACAATTTCATGCAAGTAATTTTTACTCTTGCAAATAGACCATTAAAGGTAATGGCACCGTTTGCAGAAGCAAAAAATAACCGATGTGAAAAAGAAATTGCAGATTTGTGGTTTAAGTTTGTATTAAGATGCCAATGAAATTCTAGAAGTTCCAGCCACTTAGTTGCTGTGCAAGAGATGGGAACGTGCTTTGAGATGTGGGCTGTATCCCTATTCCCATTGACACAGTTTCTCTCCATTGAGAGGCTGAGGAGCACAGGGAGCTCACGCGGAGTTTCCTTCTTGCCTCCGGTTGTTGGTCTTCTACATGACAGGATCTCACAGCGAAACCCGCGAGTTTCCTGGGCCAGCAGGGACTTGTAATAACAGGAAAAGCAGCAGCCAGTTAATAGGCTGTCTTGAAAGAAGTGCCTTGTGTATTAAATTCTGTAAGAACCAGTTGACGTGTTAATTTACCTCAAGTGTTTACCGAATCATGACTAAATAAACTTTTTGTACCACAGAATTGTCTCTCGCAGATTAAATGCTCGTGGATGTGCAGATGATCTCTAAGGATATTAGACTGGCAGAGCAGTTGACTAAGCTCAATTAACTCTTTCCCTATTTTCACTTACTCTGCTGCTTCCTTCTTTCATGCAAAAATTGCATCTGAGCTGCATCTAAACCTGGCTCCTGAAACCCGTGTCCGTGCTCAGCGCTCGGTGGCTCCAGTGGAAGGTGACAGAGCAGAGGAGGGAACGGGCCGAGACCCTCCGTGACAAGCACAAGGGTGAGCGCTGACCGGGGCGCCGGGGCAGAGTTTGCCCTCTAAGGAGCACAGCTTCCATCCTTCCTTCTTGCTTGGACACCCCTCAGTTCCCTCGTGGTGTGTGGGATGGTGTTAAGAGCTATTCCCATCTTCTCTCCCAGTGCTAACCCACTTGGACTTTCCCAGCTGTTACCTATCCGGCTGGTAAGACTCATGGCACTGCTGCTTGCAAGCACCCAACGGGGTTTAGAGCAGGGAAACGCATCCCACAGAGTTCCCCCTGTGTTGAAATACACTGGGTAAAGCTGCATTCCCTCTACAGCACTTGCATGAGCATTGAAAGTATGAAATGCTGTGTGAAATCCATCAAGTTAGCTTTGAATTAGGTTTTTTGGAGTAAGAAGCTCTGAGTGAAAATCACTTGGTCAAATATACTAAAGCTTCAATTTCAGCCCAATAAGGCAGGGGATGGATTTAAGTGATATGACAAATTAGAGGTGACTTGCTTTGAAAATTAGTGCTCTAAGTGTGCTTAAGGGTATGCTATTATTAATGTAATTTTAATATATGCTTGAAAAATGTGTATTTATTTCCCACAAAAATTTTGGAGAAAACGGTTCTTCAGAAAAATCTGATTAAGTAACAAAGTGTGTCCAACCCATACTAGTGCTCAACCAGTTACACATTTCTTCCCCCTTTCTAAACAGAAATATTCATGTAAAAAAATTCTTTGTTCCTATGAATTCAGCACTTCTGATTCCGAAGCTCCGGGGCGGAGGGGCAGGGAAGGGCTCTGCTCCGGGAAGACACAGCCCTGGAGGACACTCAGTTGTGTGGGCTGGGAGACACTTGCATATGGACAATGTGGGAGTGTAGAAGATTGTCAGCTCGTGACAGCAGTGGGATGGGACATACTACAGCTCTCCAAGCTCCTGTTTTAAAGAAGAAATTAGGGGTCTATAGCAATAAAATGTTGCCCTTTGTGGTCGCTGTATGTCCTTTCTCTCCCAGGAGCTGATCTGGGTGTCTTGGTGTCACCCGCCGCAGGATGGGGTCCCTCGGGACTGTTCCTGTGCCCAGAGGAGGATCTCGGAACGAGGCACCATTCCTGAGGGCTCTTCCTGAGGGTCATCCTCGGCACCGAGGGCAGCGCCGCGGATGTGGCCGGGAAAGCTGGTGCGGGATGCGGGGCTGCCCGAGCTCCCAGCCGGCACCGCAGCCCTTGGCCGCGCCGCCCTGCCCGACAGGCCCGTGGCCCACCCGGACTTCACCATTTTGGAGGGTTTCTCCTCAGGGAAAAACACAAACAAACAGAACCTGGGATTCTTCATGCTCATTATTTTTTATCCTGTGTATAATATAAAACGTTTTTAAATATCCAGGCCTTCGCTGCTCCAAGTAATGTGAGATAGGGCATTTTGAACCATTCCTGTACTATTTAGAGGACATTTCCAAAAATATAAACTCAAGCTCTCAAACAAATTCAAGTTCTCAAAAAAAGCAAAAAGTTTTTGTGGAGGGGTTGATTTTTTTCCAGTGTTTACAAGAGATCCATCAAATTCAGTGAGAAGAGGGAGATGCATGAAATAAAAGCATACAGCTTACATATGGCTTTTATTTCTATACCCCTAAATTAAATGAAAAATGAAGAGATGGATCAAATAATTACCAGCCACTTTATGTTTTTACTTCCTGATTTGGCAATATCCAGCTATCTAAAGATCTGGGGTTTTAAGGAACGTTGTGGCCTTCTGAGCAGGGACTAAGGGATGATGACGAGTAGCTTATCCTGGCTGATGCAGTGGGTTTTGCTAAGTAGATGCCACCCAAAATGCAAAAGGGAGAAAGTGATGATGGTTTGCGTAAGTAAACTAGTTCTGTTCGGATTTAGTGGGGCATAATCTGGAGGGAAAGTTCCTTCTTTATTTTGAGAGGCGGAAGAAGAGGAAAGGCAGAATCATACAGTCATATTTCTAGTTGTCTGCTAGGAGCCTGTTAATTTATCTTCAAGTTATTTTGCAATGTGTAAAGGGGGGTTGTAAGGTATAATATAGCACGTAGGGTCAAGCCAAATAAGGTGGAGGAGTTGATGAGGTGATTTCTACTTCCCTTCAGGCGCCAAAATCCGTGCTACAGTTGTGTTTTATAGACACCTGTTTGTTATTTTGGATCTCATTCCTCTTCCCTGAGTTTAAAACTTTTTTAATTTGCCTTTTTATACCTAGAGTGCAGAGGTGTCGTCTCTGCAGATGATCCAGGCGGGACAGTAATCCCGCTGCTGCAGAGTAAAGTGGGGAGAGTATAGACTGCTTGTCACCCCCACATAATGCAGGAGCTTAAACATATCTGCTTAGGTGTTAAAATCTGCTAGAGCTAAAGCTGGGACCTAACGTTGTAACAAAGTTTTGTGTGTGACTCTGAATTCCTTTTCCCTACAGCTGCTATAGCAAGTCATGCATGACACTAAAATGTGCATTGCGGCTGCTGTGGTGTATAGGAGAAGTGCAGAGATCTGCACATAGCTCGGGAGGCTGCCTCTGCTTTTGGCTAAAAGAATTCTCTCCGTTGCAACAATGTAAATCCAGTATAACTCCATCTCACTGGGGTCACACAGGTAAGGATTTCTGTGTGTTTAAACGACTGCACTGAACAAGATCAAATGTAGAAAGAATAGGTCTTTTTTAAAGAAAGATTTGCAACTTTAGTACATAATGGGCCAAATTAATCTCTGCCATTTCAGTAGCGTTGCAGCAGGAATTAATTTAGCCCGGGGCAACTTTACAATAACTCATATATAAGCATGCACAACTAAATGTATTACACTTTAAACAAACTCAGCATTGTCTGGAACATAGCTGGTCTGCTGAACCTCTGAAGCTAGGAGCTAGCCATTGTTTGCAGAGTTTGTTTAGACAGGGGCATTTTTGTTCAATTGGCTACATCTGCGGTATTTTAGTGACAGCAGAAATGTTCCCTCTAACCACAAATGACATTATAGCTGTCAGGCAAGTTGTTATTCTGGGATATATATGCATTAACTCATTTGTGTACCTTGAAATAAATTTTTAGCGAGTGCAGGGAAATGCTTGGTTAGATGTTTCACCAATTCTGAAATGCTTGAGTTGTCTTTTTAACTGAGTTACTTCTCTAATCTAGGAAAGGTCTTCTCATAGCAGAGTCCTCAAAAATAGCAAAAAGAATAGGAGTATGAAAAGGGTATATCTAACTCAAATACATGAATTCAGCTTTAGATGAGACAGTCATTTTTTCTTTTGCATAATCATTGTTTTCTGTATCGATTTCACTTATAAATGACCCCAGCCCTTGCTAAACCACCCTTTGGGTTACTCAGTCTGCAGGAATTGCAGTTGAGGATTATTGTTTATTCACATGCTAGAGAAACACACGGACTGCATGCTTTAAGAAACTGGCATCTGTCAGAAGGGCACAAACACCCGTGTAAGGAGAGAAGGTTAAATGTGTCATAGAGCCACAGAAAAGCTGCTTGAAAGGGAGCTCTGATCTGACCTCCCTCTCCAAGTGGGACCATCCCCAACGTTACCTCAGCTCAGTCGCGGCTCCGTCCGGCCACACGTCGAGCGCTTCCACGGACAGAGATCTCACAGGCTCCAGGTAACCTGTTTCCGTGCCACGCTACCCTGTACGTTTTTCTTCAAGTCCACTCTGAACCTCTCAAGACACAGCCACAAGTTGCTGCTTTTTACTCCTTTTCCCAGGAGCAGTTGGTCTCCTCCTTGTAACTTCTTTCCAAGTAGTTGTAGGCAGTTAACCACAGAACCACAGAATGGTTAAGGTGGAAGGGACCTCTAGAGATCACCCAGTGCAACCCCCTGCTCCAGCAGGGACACCCAGAGCACGGGGCACAGGGTGGCAGCCAGGCGGGTTTGGAAGATCTCCAGAGAAGGAGACTCCACAGCCTCCCTGGGCAGCCTGTGCCAGGGCTCTGGCACCCTCAGTTCCTCAGCCTCCTTTAGCTGAACTGAAAAAGCCCAAATCCCACAACACCTCTTTGGGCATCCTGTGCTCTAGACTCCAGCCAACCTCACTGCCTTCTCCTAGAGCCTCTCCAGTTTCTCCACATCCCTAGTGAAGTGCAGTACATGAAACTGGGCACACTGTGCTAGATGTGGTGCTGAGCAGAATCAGGCAAGTTGTCCTCAGTTTCCTGCTTGAGAGGATGGTTCCCAGGATGGCTACAGCATCCTAGCAAGTGTTTTGAGAGATATGCAGCAGTAAGATTTCTGATTCAGAGTCAAATTTGAAGTAGTTCTTTAAAAAACTTCAATATTCAGTGGCCAAGAAAATATCAAACACAACTGAATCCAGGAGACAGTAAACTGAAAGCTTTAAAAAATATATTTTTGAAAAAAAAAAGGTAAGAAATACATCTGTGTGAGATGTTGTTGATTGTTACAGATCTTTGGCATCATGGCCAGGACCAAGTTGGAACCAAATCGGGCTGTTCCTATCAACCTTTGCACTTAGAGAAACTTTGCACTTAGATAAGGCTACTCTTCTACATTGTCTGTTTCCCAATTGTCCTCTACTCATCTGTTAGGTGAATTAGCTGCCTGTGCTGGGCAAAAGCCCAGGTGTCACCTAGTCAGCTATTGGCAGAATAGCTGGCTGTGATGGTGCAAAGCCAGGTTCTGCCAGGGCAGTTTTGGTGTTGGACTCATGGGGTAGGTTTTGTGGCAGAGCAGGTGGAAGGAAGTGGCCTCAGCAGGGCGCCCATGTTTTTCTTTTTAGCTACTTTTCCACCCTAAAAGTAAAAGGGTGCACTTATCTCTGTGAATATTTACAGGGTTTCATGAAGGAATTTGCTTTATAAATAACTAAATGTATCAGAGTAACTTTCAGTGTCTTTATACATTAGAGGACTTCACAGAATCACAGTCATTGAGGTTGAAAAGGACCTTTAGAGATCACCTAGTCCAACCCCCTGCACAGACTTAACAGAGAGTAGGGAAATTTATCCTCTCTCAGTCTACAGAGCTACTGCTTGTGAGGGTAGTTTTATCATTAGAGCTCCATCCAAGGTGTCTGTGCTGCAGCTGAACTCTTCAGGCAACCTGGCAAGTCCTGTCAATGCCACGTTGGGCGACCTGAGCTGCGCTGAGGTGAATGGCCCCGTTCAACAGACATGAATTTAGAAGAACTGCAGCATTTGGCCTGTCTTCTGCTGGTTCTCTCTCTCCTGCGTGTCTGTCGTGACAACCTGGACCTCAGGCAGGAATTAAAGCGCAGATGATGCTTTGGAGCACTCAGCAATATTCTTCCTGCTCGTTTGGAGCTTGGCTGGGTGGTGGATGGGGTTTACTGAAGAGCACTGGTACTTTGGGAATAGCATCTTGGATGGAAATGATGATGCTGAAGACCCGAAAGTTTGGGGGACTTCTGTTAATGACTATCATTTCTATAGTTAGGTAGAATTCCATTACGAAATCTAGGTAGGAGGACTATAACTGCTCAGCAGTCCTGGGATGCTCAGATATCGCCAGTTATTGAGGTCACGATTAGCTGAACTCTCACATCTGGAACTGTCAAGTTCTTTTGGAGACTGTGTTTGGAGACTTGAGGTGAAGCACAAGTAGGTGATGTTTGAATGCTAAGCACCATGAAGGAAAACCCTCCTCAGCAAGAGGAGGACAATGCAGGTTGGGTAGGACCACCTTCCAGAAGGACTGGACTGCCTTCCAGTGGGTTGGTACCATGTCTCCCAGTTTGGGAATCCATAGGCAGTAACTGAGTAACTGGAGCAAGGATTCTGGGAGCTATGATGATATCGATGTGGAATCTACACAAGTGCTTAAGAATTCATTATTAAATGTAATATTTGGAAAAAGAGAGCTTATTTCTTATTCTTGGATTGTAAACTCATCAATTCTAAATTTAACCAGACCACACACTGTACAGCTGCTTGTCATTTTTATATCTGTACAAGTACTTTCTTATATTGCTTGCGACAGTGCAGATGACCTTTTCCGGGTTTGTTTTTCATAAAATTGTTATACGTTAAAAGGTTAAACAAAAAAAAAAAAAGGGAAAGAAAGCAAAAGCAAGGAGGAACAACCAGGACTGGACTTAGACTGAGATTCTGGGAGAAGCTGCTGGGGAGCAATTTGAGGATCGCCTCTGGGGGCATCCCTACCCCACTCAGACCTTCCAGTGGGAGAAGCTCTTCTCCTGCTGCCTGAAAATATCACATGGACCAGATTTCTTTAGAAACTTTACCTAAGCCATCCCCCTTGAGTGCTGCTGCCCACCTCCTCTGGGCTTCCTTCGCTTCCCATTCCTGCGCACACAGGCTCTGTTGTCTCCTTCCTTTGCAATTCCTCCCTGGTCTCCTGCTCCTCTCCCCTCCCTCAGGCAGTGGGGATCTGAGCTCACATCCCCAGCCTCCTCCCATGGTGACAACCACCACAGCCATGGCCCTATTTCAGTCCTGTCTTGTCCATCTAAGGCACTCGTGATCTCTGTGGTGGTGTCTCTGTCTTCCCTCCCTTCTCCTGCTGGCTCTGAGATAGTCTTTGCATCTCTCAAACTGTTGCCACCAGTGATGATATTTTTACATGGTGCTCCTTGTAACTCCTCAATCTTCCAGTTAATCAGCTATATTTCCATGAGCCTTTTGCCTCCTCTTCTTTTTCTTTTTTCTTCTTCTTAAAGTGTCTTATCAGTCCCTTCGGAATATAGTGCAACTTTCCCCACTTCCCAGCTCACTCTGTTCTTCTAGAGGTTGGTCTAGAGGTTTGTCTTCTGTCCTCTCCTTCTGGTATCTCCATTTGACAAAAATGATCCCTTCTCTTCCCTTGTCCAATGTCTTCTTCACATCCACTCTTATCTCAGCTCAACCTTCTCTCCTATTCCCTTTGCCTCTCCTCAAGCTCTATCCTCTCATACAACGTGCTTTAGTGCAGCCCAGACTAAAAAAAAAATAAAGGAAAACTTACTGGCTCCATTTGCAGCCAACCACCCCTGTAATTCCCTTTTCCATTCCATTCTTGATTCCCTTCACTCTCTCCTCCCCTCCCATACTGCTAACTCACCACACGCACCAAACAACTTCTTCCTGACCAAAGCTCAGAATCGGTGCTTCACACTTGCACCCAGGAGCAGCCTCTGACAACGTCATGCGCTTTTTGTCCTCTTTTCTTTCTGCACATCTCTGTCATCTCTTTATTCCCTGCTTACTCTCTAATCATTCTTCCAAGCAGCCTTTGAAGGAGCAATTTCACTGCTCTTGAAAGACTTTGTAGGAGTCTCCCAGGTCTGTTTTCTTAACGTCCCTGTCCTGTCTTTATAAACCTTGGATTTTTGGGGAGAACTTCTTACGAACTTAACTACCGTCTCTATGTGGCTGTCACACATTTCCAGACACATCTGGAACGCCCAGGATAAAACATCACATCCTCTGAGGTCCTGGGCATCTCTCCAGACACTGTCAGGCAGCTCATGGGACATGGACTGACCATCTTGGTCACCTTACTGAAGCAAACTCGCTGAGTATCTCGCCAGGGGCAGTCTCCTCAGGACCTTGGAGGGTACCAGTAGGATGTACCTACACTTCTGAAAGCCCTTTGGAGGTTTCATTACCTGTGTCAGGAGCTAGTGACTATACATCGTGACTATAGAGCTATCCAAAACACAGGAATATTGTGCAGGTTCTCAGGGATCGCTCAGTAGGGTAGACTAGTGACATTTAACAAAGGTCAGATTTTTTTTTCCCACTGACTACATGGAATGCCTAAAATTAGGCAATGTGAAGGTCCAGTAAGGAAATTTTAGGGGACTGCAGGTATTGGTAAAAATCAGTGTTGATTTGTGCTGATGAACCACCTAAAGCTTCTAGAAATCTCTACTAACGTGTCTGTTCATCAGCCCCTAAAAGAGAATTACTTATGAAACTGAGAATAATTTCACCTACAACCAGGTACTTATCAGTATTTTTCTAAAACCAGCCCTTATGAGAACAAGTCTACATATTGATTTAGCTTAACTCTGCTTTGCACTTTCTCTCAGCCTAATTTTAAGCAGAGTTCCATCTCTGATTTCTTGAGACAAATTTAAAACATAGCTTAAAAGATAACAGACTTAAAAGATCGAAACTTGAAAGGCACTTGGCTTCCTCTTTGCAAAGCAGGCCCATGCAAATTAAATATCTGACAGATATTTAATCTGCATTATTCTGGGACAACTTCCAAGAGCATTGAGCTCTGCCTGCAAAAGTGAAAGAAATTTTCCCAATAGGGTGTCTAGGATCACCCAGCCATGGAACTGAGGGAGTACTCAGTGATTCTGTTTTCTTGGCTGTTCAGATTTTATTTTATTTTTTTTTATTTAAATCCACTGTTCCATCAAGCAATGAGTTCTTGATTTGACTCTCTCATTCTGGTTCCAGTCTCCAAGTTATTTCATGTACTGCTCCCTCCGGCACCTCTCCGCTCTGCTGCAGGGAACACTGTTGACGCATCCCTGTGCACTGGAATCCACTCACTCCAGGATGCCTATCTGCCCATGACAGGAGCCCAGTCACACCGAGATCCTGTACAATTGAGTCTTTCTATCTTCATCCCTGCATCAGAATAACCAGTGGTGAAGTGGAGCAGTTGGGATTACACTACCAGATGAAAACCAGCTTTTTTTTAGAATAAATCCACCCCAAAATTGCACATATTTTGCACTAGGAGAATAACAAATGGCCATTCATGGCATGCAAAGGGATCTTGCTTGTGTTTAACTATTTCAAGCTATTGGCTAAGAATGATAATTTAGGGCTGCAGGGAATCTGAGCTGGGCTTCTCACCGGGAACATTCTCCAACCTTGCAGCCCTCTGTTGCGTATCATAGTTGTAACCTTGGCCAGCTGGCTAGACTTAGGGCCAGAAAAGCTCTGGTTTTCAGGTTAATATTCCATTTTTTTTTCCCCATAAAATAAAGATTTATAATTCTAAGATAAAATTCTGCCTATTGATGTCAAAGCCTTATTTCATTGATGGTCCACAAGTATGAACTGCACCTACATACCCTGAGAGCTAAAGGGTTAAGGCGAAAATGTAGAGTAGTTTCCAAGCAACTATTTTCCCTTCCGACCACAACACCGTGTTATCAACACACTGCTCAGAGATAGGCATGAGTGACACGGTGAAGTGGGCCCTGGAAGCGTGACCCGCTTCATGGCCCTTCCTCCTGCAAACTCAGCCAGGAAGAACTGCAAGGTGAGGGACACCAAAAGGCAAAAAAGCACATTTGGGGGTTTACAGCTCCAACAGATGAGTTGATCTGACTGATTTTTCTCTATCTCAGAATGATTGTTTGAAAGGTTAGGAAAGGCAAAGTGTCCATCTGTGTCAGCCTGGCATTTCTGAGGGAATGCTCTTTGGTCAGAGATCCCTTTTCTAAAAAGACCTCCTGCCTCAGCTGCCGAAACCTTGGCACTCGCTGCTTTTCTTAGGAAATAAGTGAGGTAGCTTAATTTGCACTGATTCTTCTGCACAATAATCCTCAGAGTTTCAGCGCATTCATTCTGTGCTCGGCATTAATCCAGAAGCTAGGAAACCTGCTTCTGCTGGCCATGCCTTTGCATTAATCTTGAGAAACTCTTGTGGCCCAGTATCTCCATTGGGCCAGTGTAGCAGTGGCCTAATAGCTCCATTTTCCCATCTGTAAAACAGGAGCAGTGACTTTTATCTGCTTTATGAAGTGCCTTGACATCTGCAGATGAAAAACTATATGGTGCAGAGAGGCAGTGTCAGCCACTGGAAAGATGGTGCTTCTTTGAAGGGAAGATTGCAAAAGTTTTACCTAGAAGCAACTCTACAATAATAGCTAATTTCAGCAAGTGTGATTTAGGAAACTGTGTAGGCAGTTCTTGAGTCCTGCAGAAAACAACTTATGAAGAAAAAATGATCTATTTCTAATCACAGCACTCATTCCATATATTACTGCACTTTTTGCTATCACTCTAGAAAGCCTTGATTTATTCTGTAGCCTCACTAATTAGCACTGAGACCTGATTGATGGGGAAATACAAATTGCCACTCAGGAAATAATCCGGGCAAGGCAAACACTGTACATCTCCAGGCTCGTTCTGTCCATCAGAAGACATCAGCCAGTGTTAGCTGGCTTTCCATGCACCACAAGATAGATGATGATGAACTTCCCAGGTTTTGAACCATTATGTTTTGTGGGATCCTCTAATCTGTGAGACTCTGTTTTTGAAAGCATGTGGCCCTGCACTGCCTGTGGCTAAAGCCAAGTGCAAAGTCCTTACGAGTCTGGGACAACCAACAGAGGCAGGAGAAGCTCGTGGTCCTGCTTCAGGAGGCCCCTTGCTGCAAATGCTCACTGGGGTTTCTGCTACAGGCTGCTAATACCAAAACACCTGGTTTTGTAACCCCATTTCACTGTTCCTGCATTGCTGGGGTTTCCTCTAGCTCCTGTTATCTCTGTCCCAGAACACTTGAGCAGACACATACGTAGGCACTGCTGGTTTTAGAAGGCAATTTTGGCAGCATTTTGTTTCCAGAGCTGAGGAACGGGAGCGCATGTGCTCTGGGGTGGGCTAGGCCGTGAACCAGGCCTTGAGCAGGGCGGCACCGGCACTGGCAGCAGTGCAGGGAGCCTCCAGGCTGCGGACTGGACTCCGTCCAGGCCACAAGGACGGGAATGGTGCCCATCTGCCGCCCCTTTCCCTTTGCTTTACACTCCAGAAGCCCCCAGCACACCAGGCAACTCGCTAGCAGGGCTAGGGATGAGGGCAGCACCAGGAGTGCCCTGACACCCAGTGCTCTCCTCCGGCTCCTCCGCTAAGCCAGGCCTTGGGAACCCAGCGGAAAGCCTCAGGGAAGGAGTGGAGGGACGCCCTGATCTGCCGTAGAAGAGGACTTCAGCTGTTATCAAACTGCAGTTTCCCATGGACACAAACTTTCAGCTTTTACAGAAGACCAGAGGTAACACGGTTAATACAAAGACAGAGCTGAAGTATTTCCATCATCTTGTTAGGAAACTAGTTTGGAGCTGGAGTCCCATGGCAGAACACCTTAATTCTGTGGCACACAGAGAGGGCCAGAGGTGATTTCTGCCAGAATAAACTTGCTGTGGCTGCTGCACACATAGGACATTCAGCAGCTACACGACATGCAGCTGCAGGTCCGTGTCATGGACAACATGCCGGAACAAAAAGGAGATGCTGAGAGAGGCAAAGACAGAAGCAGTGACAAGCTGGGTGGCATGTTTAGAGTTACATTCCAGATACTGCCCAGAATATAAGCTGTTACTTTCAGTTTTGTTTTGAGAAAACGAGAAAAAAAATGATCCCAATGAGATAAAAATAGGATGTTGCCATAACTGCCTATATGTTGTTGTAGTGTCTCATCATTTACATATCTTAATCTCATTTAATGTTATTGCAGTTACTTTACATTGCATTTTTATTACATTGCCATCATGCAGGCCATAAAATAAATGCCTAAATTTGGTAGAGGCAAGACAGACCAAGTCATTAGAGCAATGAGCTCAGGCTGCCCTGGCAGGCTCAACCCATTCCCTTAAGGATAAACACTGCCATCCTTTGCTGAATAGACCTTGCCCAGGAGCCCGTGAGCAGCCTTGCCCTTATCCATGCTCCGCATTTTTTTTTAGTTTATCAGCTCTGTGACTTTGCCAGTTTTATTATCCCATCCCCTGAGGGTTTGGATTGTTGATGCCACTGAATCTGATTAGCTAGGATTATAAAAATTAGAGAAAATAGATTTTTTCCATTAGTATTTTGGGTTGTATTCACTTTGATAGATTTTATATTTGTATACATACATATATATGTATATATACATAAAATAATCTCTAACAGTTAGATAATTTCAGGAAGCATTCCTTTAGTGCAAAATGATCCAACGTGACAAAATGTGTGTGTTGCTGGGCTTGATTCTCATGTCATAAAATACAGGCATGAAAATGGTGTGTTTTAAAAATCCAGGGCTTAAAGGTTTGACCTTTAATTGTTAGTAAAGATACTGTCCTGTGGCAACTTCCCAAATGGGACATATCAGTGAAGGAAGGTGCTCATTATGATTACTGCCCCAACACTCATATGTTGAATAGCTGGGCTGGAACATGCTGGTGAATAATCTTTAAGATGGACAATTACTCTAGAGTTTATGGGTTTGATACAAAAGCCTTGGAGGCTTTCCTCATTTTTCTACATGTTCTAGTTCAAACCTGAAATTACAGCCTAAAGGAAAGTATTTCTAAAATATAGACATAAAACGCATTTCCACACACTGATATTTTACACTGGCAGTAAAATAAAGAAAAAAGAAATCTGAATTTCAGAAGTACTTTTCTCCTGGAGACCAGAACAAGATTTTCTCTGGTGAGAAAATAATCATTTCTGTCTAATTTTGATCCTACCTGAGTTTCCTATATTCCAAAGTGTGTGATGTTCCTATTTTCACCTCTCAGGAATATACACAAGTCTACCCAATATGCAAGTTTCTATATGCCTGTATTCCCACTGAGACTGTCTAGGCTCCTGCTTTTCTTTGGACATGAGAGGGAGAAGCAATAACCATTTCCCTGGGAGTTTTATACATTCTTTCCCTTTCTCCTTCCCTCCCAACAGAGCCACGACTTCTGAAGAGGTCTCTGCTAAGCCCAAGGATACTTAAAGGTTAAGATCAGAGCATCTGATCAAGTGTAGAGGATGCCTGGACCAGGGAACTCAAATTCACTTTATAATGGAGCAGCTGCAACAGAGAGCCCTACCTGAGAGTACAGACACATACCCATATATAATGTATATTATCCCTTTGATCCCTGCACTCGAGCTCCCCATGGGCAGGCCAGAAACCCCTTCAGCTTTAGCTGGCCACGTTTTGAGCTCCCATCGCTGTTGCCACTAAAGGGGGACAGAAACCAGGCGAGCAGAGGTACCGCAGGTGCCGCAACCAGCAGCCTTCCTCATCACCCCACTTACACTTCGCTCAGTGCTTCCTCCCGTCTTTTAAGAGCGGAATGTTGCTCCGTACTCCTGACAGGTATTCTGAGACTGAAATCATGATAGAAAATGGTTCAAAGAAGGATTTCTGCTGAAAAAGCCTGTAGGAAAAAAAGGCAAATCATACACAGCTGATGTGTGAATCTTATTTCCTGGCTCCAGTCACCTCACTGGTGCTAAGGTTACAGAACATGATTTTTCTGGCACGTAGCCAGGTCCATGTCCATCGTCTCCAATAACTTCAGCATGGATGTCTGCACTTCCCTGTCTCCAGTGGCCGGTATTTGCCTTGGCTTGCAGAGATTTCATGTGTAAACTGAAGAACTGATGCACTGCTTTTGCTTGTGAGTTTCAGCACACAGAAAAGTTAGTAAATGATGAAAACTTTGCAAATACATATATGAAATATAATTTGACTATAGTAACTTATAGTTAATAAGATGCAAACTTTGCAAATATATATTTGAAATATAATTTCGCTATAGTAACTGAAAAAACATTCCTCACAAATATATTAGAGGACATTTATAAATGTATAAAGAAAATAGTAATGCAGATTTAGTCCTTTCCTTTCCTCTCTCCTCTCTCTCTCCCCTATTTTTCTGTGATTTTTGAGTCTAGAAAAAAAATATAATTTTCTGATTACATATTTGTAAGCAAGCAAGAATAACATAGTCTTGAACATGACTGGACATTGGGATGCAACTATGCTACTCATAAGAGTCTCAGAAAAAAAATCTTCTGTTGGAGAGACTTAGGGGGCAGAGCAGACTTGCTAAGTGCACAGCATCTATCAGCACACACCCTGGGACAATAAAATCAAATAATTACAGGTAAGGTTTTCCCTCAAAAACCAAAAATATATTCCCAACCCCAAGAAAGGGCCTAGGTAATAATGGTGATATGTTCTTTTTCAGGGACCCTTGGATTGAAAAATGGAAGAAGCTTATTTTCTTTCACTGCAGCACTGTTCCTTGTAAGATATGTTGCCATTGTTAATCTATTTCAAATTTAAATTTCCCAGCTGATAGGATTTATAAAACATTTCTGCAAAACTTTTTTATAGTCTGACTCAGGTGGATTTTTGCAAGTCTTGGTCTATATCAACGTATTTCAAAATGGTAAAACCAATAATGTCCTGATATGTTGACGTGTTGGCCATGGGAAGCTACAGTCTACAGCTGGCCTAGGAGGTCACATCCATCAGTGGCACTTCTGATAGGGCTCGGGTGCAACGGTGCTGCCTGGGGAGTGGGAATAGGAGCAGGACCGCCCGGAGAGGGTGGGGAAGTCCTTTGGGAATGGCAGAAGGCAGTGGGGAACATGGTAGCCCCACAGGCTCCTCACAGACCATCCAAACCAGGAGTGGCCGCTCAGCAAGAGCATGTCCCCAGTTTTGGGATCCAACTGCGCCTTCCATTACTTTTCATTCCCTTTATGCTGACTTACCCTTGTCTTCCTGACCGGCACGGCAGCAAAGAGCATGGTCCCCTTGATGACCTCCCATGGGCATCATGGTCATCACCTCCCATGGGGGCTCGGTGACGTGTCCCCAAGGCCACCTCTTCCTCCAGCCTCTCCTCACAGAGAGGCCGTGAGCTCCAGCCCCAGCCGTCTCGGTGGCTTCCCCGGAGCGCAGAGCCGGTATCTGATGTCCCGGCCATCCAGTGTCCCAGCGGCAGTGGCAAAGGCAGCAAAATGTTGCACGTAAAGCAGAGATTCCACAGCCATTTCAGTTTCTCATTAGCAAAATGGCTACAGTGCCTTTTCCTGCTTTTTACTGAATAGGGACAGGGAATTTTTAACATTTGTAAAGCTTTGTTTGCATGTCAGCCAGAGTGAAATGCTTTCCTACATGCAAATAATTACTCACATATTCAAGTTTATTGCTAATTTAGCTAAGTTATATATAACTTGAAGCTTACGAGCCCCAAACGTTTCAGCAGTTTGACAGAAGTCATACAAGGCAGAATAGGTTCAATGGGTCAAATCCAGAATGCTGATCCCAAGGCACACTGGCCCCCAGATTTGGTGACAGGATCCAAATGGTGATTTCAGAGTGACACTATAATACTGGGATGTCCTACCACATATTTTTCCCTTCAGATATAATACTTTCTGATTGTTCTGAACAGTGGACGTACTTTGTAATGCATTTAACTAGAAGATTGCATGGAGATTCAAAGACATGTCACAATTGACTGTAAAGAGGTATTCCACATTTTGGCATAAACAAAATCTACAGCTTAAGAAAAATGATAGTTAAAAAAACAATGTGAAAAAAATAGAACAGAAAAGTAATCAGAATTGCAGTCACACTTTTTAATTGCGCATTTCTAATAATACATCTTGCGTTCACTAAGTACTTTTTTTTTAGCTTTAGCTTTTTTGAGCTTAATAACCAAGTTTCTTCAACTTCCCAAATGATGCAGGATACTGATTTCACAAGGGAGCCATAGAAAATACTGATTTCTCATCCTCTGGAAAGAAATACTGGCTCTAACTGCAACAGGCTGGAAATACTTGCACTTAATTTAACTTTAGTTTTTCCTAGTTGTCTAAAAAGATCACACTATACTTGCTTAAACAAAACATTTAAAAATGCAGTTGTCATCCATTCTATTCCTTCTGTAGCTGGACACTTTGTTGTTTTATAACAAACGGTGACATTAGT
The DNA here is from genome assembly GCA_032273925.1 of Rhynchotus rufescens. Lineage (NCBI taxonomy): Eukaryota > Metazoa > Chordata > Aves > Tinamiformes > Tinamidae > Rhynchotus > Rhynchotus rufescens. Next base: position 5,817 of record JAVCKT010005883.1, on the reverse strand, counting down.
TCATATCATGTGATTAAGAAGGATTCATCGCACATTAGAGCCTGTAATCGCAGCCTATAGTCTCATTTTAACATTTCTCACTGGCATATCCTTGACCCTGCTTACTGCAGCACTTCTATTATGCTGCCTAAAAGCACAAGGGGATTGAGCAGAAACAAAAAAACGCAGGGGTGAAAATCCCTTTCACACTCCCAGCTATGTGTTCAGGGCTGTTATAGCTTTAGATGAATAGAAGAAATCTGGAGTCCGGCCAACACCGCTTGTTAGAAATCTCCATCTTCCCCCCAAAATGTCCTGATGTGTTTAAAATAAACTGCAACATCTGAAAGAGGGAGGAAGAACCTTCTGTGGCTCTGTTATAGGGCACGACTCAAGTCAACTGGTTTCCAGTCAAGCTTTGGTTCTCACCCTTTCAGCTCCATGCTGAACACCCCGTCGCTGGGTGGTGACGTGTGTTTCGTTCTTGCCGTGCAGGTACTACAGGATGAGGACACATATCAACAAGTCGAGGGCTACTGATTGATTAGATCTTTCCACCTAGGTCTGCGTGAGGCAATGCTGTGCTGTGCTGACACCGTGCTTGGAAAGGCAATCGCTCTATCAAAGAGCAAAAGTTCACCTTCATACTTCAAATTTAATACAGTTTGCAGGTAATATCATGAAGACAGGTTTTGTGCTTCTGTTGGTAGCTGAATCAGATTTTTCTTTTTTTTTCTGTTTTCTTGTCATATGACACAGCAAAGCAAAAGGAGAAGGTGAGGAGGAGTTTTCTTTCCTCTTTCAAATACATTTGGCTATCATTATTCATCATTCCTTTCGTAGGTCCCCACCAGACGTGGTGTTGAGAGCCCTGAGTTTGCTTTACTAGGGTCTCTGTTACTCACTAAGCAGAAGGCTGGCTCAAAGTCTGCAGTTAGCAGCACGTTGCCCTATGTAGGTTGCCTTTTTTTTCTGCTTGCTTTGCTCTTCATGCCCTGTCTGATGGGTTTACCTGCTCGTAAAGTTCAGGAGCACATCGTGGATGTGAGCAGGGGATGTTACATCACCCAGCCCATGGGCTGAAGGGCTCAGCTCACGTCTCCAAGGACAATGTGCTCCAACCAGCGCTGTGGGCTCTTTGGTGCCTTGAGGCCAGGGATTTGGCCTGGACCTTCTTTTATTTGACACAATAAAAACAGCCCTAGAAAGCAGCAAGTCCAAATGAAAGGTTGAGCAGAAGGAGACAATATCCCTCTGTCCTTGCAAGCCTGCACCTCTGGCCAAAGCTCTTTAACCCATCTCCTGAGCTGAGTCTTCTCCAGCTTTGCTGAGATGGGGCAGGCAGTGGTGACTGGCTTCCACTCACTGGCCATGCTTTTAATCAGGGGCAAAAAATCCCAAACAATCTGAACCACGAAATATCTGCAGGGCCCCGCACTGTGCGCAAGGGCTCGGCACCTGCTGCCCACCCAGCTGCACAGCCACCTGCAGTCACAGCTCTGTCAGCTCCAGCGGGGTCCAAGCACTTACCTGGTGCTATTTACTGCAGCATCTGGCCTCACATGCTGTAGCACCCATGTGAAGGAGGAAAAAGTCGTACAGAAAGCTGATGGTGCAGCCGGCTCAGGGCTCCTGGGTGCATGCAGGCCGTAAGGATACCAGATGTGTTAAGGATATTAATAAGGAGTAGTCCTTTATTGCCTCTCTGGAATAGCTTCTTGATTTTGGCAGGATGTCTGCAGAAATTGCAGAAGTTGTCAGGTTCTATGTACAAAACTAAGTAGATTGGCTAGAACAACTAGACATCCCAAGAGTGTTTAGTTCATTTTAGAACCTTTGGGATGGGTCTCAGCTCTTCCCAGTTTAGCAAATCTGTGTTCCCTCTGTGGTGAGAAACAAGCAGTTCTGCAGGGTGATTCAACTGCTCCACCTTAGGCATTTGCATCAGGACTTGCACAACGAGCACTGGTGCCCCAAGGCTGCCTGTTCCCTTGCTGGGTTAGGATGGAGCCGAGGCGACGAGTCCCGGCGGAGACCCCGGAGTCGCAGACAGCGGCTGGGCGGGAGAGGGGTCCCCTCTCACGGGCCATAACCAGGCTCTGCTGGTGGGAAGGGCTCCTGGGACAATGGTGGTTGAAAACATGGCCAGATGTTCAAGCTCTTCCACTCCAAGAATGACCATAGCGCTGAATTCCTGTATGAGAAGCCTCAGTAATTTCTCTGTGTTTCTTCAAGCGCAGTCATGGATCCTTCTACCGAAATATCTGATATCTGAGATCTGAGATCAGATTGGCTGAGGAAGCCCAGAAGAGATGAGCCAGAATCCATGAGATGACTAGGAACAGGCCACAGACTGTCCAGTTTCTGAGTGATTTCTTTCTATCATTTATTTAGAATGATTCTTTTTTGTTTAATTTCTTCATCTGTCTGTGCTGTGTTTGCCATGATCAGGAGGGCTGGACTGGAAACCTCCAGCCCTGCCCCCGAGCTGGAGTCCCTGCTCCCTCCCCAGCCTCGTCCACATCATTTTCCCCTGGTCAGTGGTGTGGGTGGCCTCAGAGCCCATCCTCTGTCCTGCCTCCCAGTGGGTCACCTCCTCCACAAAGGACCATGTGGTCCCCCTTTACAAAAGTCTACCTGACACCAGTTTGAACATGTGGCCAAAAAGCTAGGCAACGTGCACATATAAAATGTCACGAATTTTTGCCTTGGTATTCCATTGGACAAGAGACTTTTTGTTGTATGGCTGGAAAAAGAAATGTTTGTATTCCTCTTCCTGGGCAGGGGAGAGGACAGGAGCAAGCAGCAGTGATGAGGAGCATCTGCCCTCGTGGAATCCCATTTCTCGGGTTTTGGGGCAAGGGGCAGATCCTGAGAAGTGTTTAAAGTCTGCATTAAAACATCTTCTGGTATTGCATATTTTTTACTATATACTAAAATATATAGTACACTCTATACTAGTATATGATATATAGTATACTACACAATATATGCAGCACACTATACTTCTGGCCAAGTAGATATTTGTTCAAAGACACTATTACACAGTTATGCTGAGTCTCTGCAGGGCTCAGAACAAGGAGAACCAAAGGCAACAGCCACCATTCTGCTCCAAGAGCAATCTCAGCAGCATGTGCTGTTTCCTTTTGGCTGTGATAAAACCCCTTTCTTGATAAAGGACACCCCCAGTCAAGGCTTATGCTCCACATAAACATGGCAATGACATGCATGGCTAAAGCTCCCTGGCCTCCAGTGGATCCCGTGCTGTCACCCTACTGCTCAGAGCCCCATGGCCAGTCCAGGCTGGCGACTGGTTTTTGCAGGGGTACCACAGCTTTGTGTGGGCTGCAGGATGTGGTGAAGCACATGAACCACTCAGCATTTCCCCAAACCACCACAAAAATCACCAGCACCATCCAGAACTGCACTGAGTGGACGCTCCCTTAGCTCCACACCTGAGCAGAGCTTGTCCCTGTTGGGCCTCCCATGAAGCAGCTGCCTCTTGCTTGGTCCCCTCTGTGCAGGTGGGATTATGAAATATTAATATCAAATATTAATGCTAATGTGCTAATGTGCAGGCATCACTACCAACCCCATCTCTGCAGGGCTGTGCAGGTTGGACATGCAGGATGGGAGTGCTGACCACATGGGCCCAGCTCAGTATCTGTGATCCATTTCTTGCTTCATCTTCTCAGAGCAGAAGTGGCACGAGGCCCCGTCCTTTCCATCCTTATTAGAGCACATCTGTATTCCCTAAAACCCTTCAACAACGGGGTGCTACTCGCCGTACAAGAGGAGGAAGTCAACACGTTGCTGCTGCTGGCTCAGAGCTGTTCAAACACGTCAGGCACTGAAGCAGAAGCTTCTTTTCAACTCTTCAAAAGAGTTGAAACTAAATTACTGGTTTTCCTTTTCTGCTTAAATGAATGGATTTCTTTTTTAACCTTGTGCTTGTTAAAAGGAATGTGTAAGTGATGTATCTCCTTTCACTCCAACATGAAACCCTCTGCAACCTGCGTTGCTCATGTTCCTGATTTTTCACAGAGTTAACAAAAATGTGGTTACATCAACCGTTCATTGTACGCGGTGTCAGTTGGGCACCCTCGTCTTTGTTAGGTGTTGACTGCTCGCTCCGCCACGTGACTGTCTCAGACACCTCGCACAATGGAATAAAGGGCTCTCTTCTTGTCAGCAACACCGGATTTGGAGAAAAAAGAAAGAAAAGTATTTCAAACCTTTCATTGCAAGAGAATATATTTTAGCAGAAACATCTGTGATTTGGCTTTTTTTTTCCTGCAACTAATGCAACATGAATTTATGTGCTGAGAACATCAGATGTTATTTAAGGAACTGCCTTTTGGGGCAGGTTTTTTTGCTGCCTTCCTGGGGCCTGGGTTAAGGGTGTCACCAGGAAACTTCCCTGCCTGGTTTATCCCACAGACTATTATCCACTGATGGTCCTACATGTGGAAGGAGAAGAAACAGTAACGTGTAGCCTGAGGGCAATCAAAAGGGACTTTAGGAAATTGGGTCAGATGATCAGGAACTCACGTGTTCAGGTCATTTTCTCTTCCACTGTCCCCAGTGCTGGTAGCAATACAGAAAGAAACAGGAGGATACAGTCCATCAACACGTGGCTCCGCGGCTGGTGTCATCGCCACAACTTTGTTTTCTTTGGCAACAGCGAGCCTTAGCTGGCACTAGACATGATGGTATCTAATAGGATTCATCTTTCTCAAATGGGAAAGAGGGTCCTAAGTCAGGAGACAGGAGGGCTCATCGAGAGAGCTGTAAACTAGATTTGAGGTGGGAGGGGGTATCATCTGGGAAGCAGGTGATCTGGGAAGCATGCAATGGCCTGTCATGTCACTCACAGCAGCCCAACTCCAGAGCCTGTGCAGGGCGCCCAAGGCCTGCAGAGGCTAAATGGCAAAACATGAGAACTTCTGAAGGCTCACACAGTGAAGCTGCAGCTGCCCCAGCTAGAACGAGAGACACATTGACAGCCCAGTTCAAATGCCTCTATATAAACGCACACAGCATGGGGACTAAACAAGCAGAATTGCAGATGTGTGTGTGGTGTCAGTTACTGAGACATGGTGGGACAGCTCCCACATGGGACTGGAATGTGGCCATGGAGGGCTCCCACTGTTGTGGGAGTTTACTGCAGGCCTCCTGACCAGGAAGTAGATGCAGCTTCTATGGTCGGCTGAAAGAAGCCTCCCAATTACAGGTCCTGACCCTCCTGGGGGACTTCAACATCCCTGATGTCTGCTGGGATAACCAGTCAGGAACAGACAGGGAATGCAGGGATGCAATGAGGAAGGCCAAGGCCTGTCTGGAATTAGAGTTAGCAAGAGATGTCAGGGACAACAGGAATGGCTTCTATAAATACATCAGTAGCTGGAGGAAGACCAGGGAAAATGTGAGTCCACCGCTGAATGGGGAGGGGCCTTGGTGATGGAGGACACAGACAAGGCAGAATTACTAAATGCCTTCTTTGCTTCTCTCCTTACTGCTAAGGCTGGTCCCCAAGAACTACAGAGCCCAGATAAATGAGAGATAAACAAGAGAGAAGACGACGTTCCGCTAGTCAAGGAGGATTGGGTTAGGGATTAGAGATTATTTAGGCAAACTGAACACCCATAAATCTATGGGCCCCGATGGGATGCACCCAAGAGTGCTGAGGGAACTAGTGGAGGTTACTGCTCAGCTGCTCTCCATCATCTTCAAGAGGTCCTGGAGAGCAGGGGAGGTGCCGGAGGACTGGAAGAGAGCCAACATCACTCCAGTCTTCAAAAAGGGCAAGAGGGAGGAGCTGGGCAATTACAGGCCGGT
>JAVCKT010005882.1:0-23198 GCA_032273925.1 Rhynchotus rufescens | reverse complement strand
CTGGCCCCTCATTACTGTCAGGGTAAAAACCTGCCAGCCTTCGCTGTGATTTACTAGAAGCAAACATGGAAAACGCTCTAACTTCCCTCATCAGTGAATAAAAAGCGCTGCACTCGTCGTCTTACCCCCAAACTTGATGCAGTATCTTGATCTGCCCGGACTTGTACTGCTTTCCACAGAGGAGCTGATTAAAGTTTACCAGCCTAGCAGTGACTATGGGTCTAATCATGCACTGGGGCCCTAATAAGATCGGTAATAATATCAAGGCTGGGCTTTTATAGACGATAAAATAAACATGAGTTCAAAGTTGAGTCGCCTCTAAAGCACCTTTGTGCCACGTTCCCTCTTCTGCTGAATCCACATTGACTCCAGCTCGCTCTGCTGCTTTCCCATACGCTCCTCCTCGCAGGCAGAGACCTGCAGAGCTCACTTGGCTCCACCGACCTAACCAACCCAACCACATTTTGCACGTCAGGGCCTTCCCTTAGCAAGAACAGTGCTGGCAAAGACCTAACCAACCCCGCTACGTGTTGAGCAAATGAAGCACAAATGTAATCAATATACAACAGAGCTACCGGATAATGAACTCATCATCATAAAGTCATCATCTCATTCTGATTTACTGCACCGAAAGTGAGACATAAAGTTAAACAATAAACAGGAGGAGAAAGGCAGAGGTTTCTGACTACATGGGTGAGCTAGCAAGGCAAGCCAGGCAGAAACCAACCTTCTTCTCCCATGTGTGACACCTGAAGGTGTTTTTTGCTGAACTCTTCCAGGGACTGGGGTAGGAAATGAAGTGAGATGTTCCCTAGTTCCTACCAAAAAAGCCCTGGAAAGCCCAGGATGGGCAGCAGAGCATCAGCTCGATCTGCTGCTGCCATGCAGAGGGCAAATGTTCCCATTGGGCTTCCATGCTAGTCAAGGCCACAGAGCCATCAAAGAGTCCCACTGCCTTGCTATTTTATGCAAAAAAGAGATACCTGCATGTTACTAAAATTTGAGGGTTTTATCCATGTAGTCAAAATCAGAAACACATTCGTCACCATTTCTGCTATTTTTTTCACTCCCATCTGCCCAGCGATGAAGCAGGACTCTCACCCCTGAACTCTGGTAACCTATCATACAATATGAACAACCTGAAAATGAAGCACCCAAGTGCACCTTATCCTCTCCATAACATGCCAGGGCAGGTACATCACACCCAGGTTACACCTGGCCTGCAAGCTTCAAGAAGTGGCTGAATTCCTAACAGTCATTCCAATGCAAGGGAGAGTTTGACCAGAGCCACTGAAAGATGATTATGAGCGCTGTAATAAAGCAAAAGGCCACTATATTTACATATCTACTGCCATTTTAGACTGCAGATGGAAATAACTTTTCTGCATGCATCTGTTAAAAGGGCATTTTCTTCAGCTGGCCTTTTCTTGTGTACAGGGTATTCCCTCCTGGTCTACACTATCCAATTTCTAATGTGGACTAAGTTAGCAAGACACGTTCACACTCCGCAGTGTATCCTGAAGTGCAAATAACTCGTGTGCGCTCATAAGCAGGGGGTGTTGGGGCAGAGAAAGGGGAAGGAGGTCGTCAGGAAAGAAGAAAGAGTTTGCAAAGTTCCCTGCAAACTGGTTTTTTGCCCTCAAAAGCAAAGGAGAGGACATCTCATACCTCTCCCAGGTGATGCTCTGCTAAGCAGCGGTCTTCTGTACCACCCCATGCAAGGTGCACGCTGCCCATTCATGTTGCATGGGGCACATTGATTTTCAAGGTCAGCCTTCACTTGAGCTGCTGCATCTTTGCACGCTGACACTGCTGCATGTTCCCCATCACCTCCCAGACGATGGGATCTGCTGTCAGGTACTGCCCCTGTCTCAAAGCACCGCCGTGTCTCGCTCAGGATGCTGCACGTACTCTCTCAAAGCAGCTTTGGCCTGGAAATTTCCTGCCCAGCCAAGTCTGGCTTTGAGCTCTTAGCAGTAACTTGATGATGACCCTCTGGGAAAGCACTTCAGGTTCGTCATTAATAAGTTATGCCTTAAAGGGTAATGAGCACTGGGTGCTTTAGGAGACAATAGCTCATCCATCATCAATCAAGATCTGAAGTTTTTATACAGATGATTTAAGAAGAGTTGGACTGTGTAAAATTGAAATGTCACATTTGTATTGGGAGATGGGGGGAGTTTGATAATGAAAATGAGAGCTTTAACCTTCTCTATTTCAGCTCAATGACCATGCTCTGAAGCTCATGGAGGTGGAATGTGTGTACCAGCTAGGAGCCCCAGACAGCCTTCGATCTCAATTACACCACGTCGAGTAAAGATTATTTGGGCCATTAGCTGGAAGTCAGTCTCAGGGCTTGATGCTAACAGTAAGATATTCTTTATTTCTATCAAAAGCAGTCAGTGTTATGTGCCAGCTGTGGCTCTCCACTTCCATTTGCTCAATAACAGCTAAGAAAACTGTACTCTAGCACCAAAATATAGCCACAGATATTAGCGTGTCAATAAGAACAGAGCCCTTCTGATTACATTTCACTGAGCTTGACAGGCTCCTTTCCATCACTTCATCACAAACATGCATGAGAATGGATGCACGAATCCTCTAGCTACTTGACTGAGGAACATCTGCCTGGGGTCAACCCTTTCTTTAAGAATAGCCCCAAACTGAGTATGTGTTTTGCAGCCAAGTTGAGCCGTGTTAGCCAGCTCAAGGCAGGCATTTCCACCTTATCTGCTCAGATTATTGCTGTCTCCGTAGGCGACCTGCATTATTCCTTCTCACAGTCACATGAAAACGCACACATCAGTTACTCTCTGCAAGTTACTCTCTGAAAGGAAACAACACAGTGAATTATTCCCCCCTTCCCAGTAAACACGGCAGATTTACAGACCCCATTTCCTGATTGATAGCCCTGTTCTCGGGGAACCGTAACTCAGGGTGTAACTTGGTGTCCTGCTACTGGGGCCCGTTGTGGCTTGTGCCCTAAGTGGTTACTGAGACCATCAGGTCCACAAATGCAGCCACGGAGCTCCACAGGGTGCAGGGCATGGACAAAAGCATCCCAAACATCATGGAAGTCTAGAGGAAGAGCCGAATGAAATGGGCAACACAAAAGCCTTGCCCATCTGAAAGGGCAGAACACAGCTGGGTATCAACGCAGTTTAAGACACGCTTATTTTCTCCAAAAACACCAGTGTTGCAGGATATAAATGACTTACTAGAGGCACCCTGCAAATACTTGGGTATCCCTCGTATCTCTCCACAATCCACGTAGACCGACTTGCCTCAGCGGCTGCTCTGCTCAATGCATCTTGCAGCAGTTACGGCACGTTCCACCTGCCTGGACCTTCCACAACGTCCAGGTGACATAAAGGCCGCTTATCCTCAGTCCAAGGACAGTCCACATCCGTACCCTTCCCCTCCCTCGTATCTCCCTTCCCCAGCCAGTCTCAAGCACAGCTGGCAAAATCCTCTCCTCCACTTCCCACTCCGGTCAAGTCATCCGTCTCCGGCAATCACCGCTCTGCTCTGATGACTGGTGGATAAAGACACGCTGATTCCAACCAACACTGTTTTCCTTAACCACGCACCTGCCACCAGCATCGTAGTGCCCGTGATGTTCATTAACATCAGGGTGGGCACAAAATCAGCCTCGACTCCAGCGTTTCCTTTGCAGATGTGAACTGCACCAGCAGCGGCAGCTATTTATGATGCTACCCAGCTCATTGGTTTCAGTTCCCATCACCAGCTTCTGAAAGCTGTTTAACCCTGTTGACTTTGCAGGTGAGGAGCTTCCGTGTAATACATTGACTCTGATACAGGGATATTAATTTTCAGGATGATAATTGCTTCGCTTCTTTACCAACTCAAATTCTCGTCTGAGGTTAGCAGCCAAGGGCTCAATTTACTATTCTCTTCATACAATTTTGGGGGAATAGCAGGTTGCAGGGATTTGCACGGGAAGGGCCCTGGAGAAGCCTGCAGAAGAGAAGGCTGGGGAGAAGGGGGCACCTACCTGCAGACTGCGCAGCCTTGCACAGCAAAAGGACAAGTACTGGGCACCAGCTGCCGCAAGGGAAACCCACCAGACACTTTCCTAGGAGTGGCTGAGCACTGGAGCAGATTGCCCAAAGTGGTGCAATCTCTGGAGATCTGGAAAATTCAGCTGAAAGAAGGCGATAAGGGGCTGTTTGCCCTGCTCTGAGTACACGCCTGGGCCAGTCACCTCCAGAAAACCCCTCCAACCTAAATTATCTCATCCTTCTGGGGTTATTATTCATCAATACTACAACACACTTTGCAGCATTCCATAAGCAGCCCTTTCTCTAAACTTATATAAAAGCACCCGTCATTTTTAGCTTTTAGTAACTGATAAAAAAGTATCTGATGGTGCAAAACACTCAACAGGAAAAGAGCACGTGTTTAAAAGCATGTCACGTGTATGCACATGAAGTGGTGCCACTGTTATTTGAAACACAGACCCTATGTCATTGTGACTGTCCCTTGTTTCCAACAGAGGGGACACCTGGACTTAGAAACGCTACAGCTTTCAGTACAAAAGAGCTGCTGCCCTTTCCATCTTTTGATTTCTGTTAGCAAAAAGGGATAACACATTCATGAAAGGCTCTGCAGTGAATCCCTGATGAGTTCCCATCACTGTGTGTGGAGAGCACGACACGTGGGCAGCTCGCCCCGGGCGGCTCCGGTGCTCCGAGAGGAACCGGCGCTGCTGAGAGCCAGGATGTCGCGCGTTCCCAGTCACCCACCTTCATGTGCATCTTCCAGAGCCACAGTGGGCAACGCTCGGACTTGAACCTGACCTATTGCTCCGAAAGGGACTCGTCCCACCGCCTTCCTGCCCTCTCTGCAGGCGGCTGAGCAGCAGGAGAGCCGGAGGAGCAGCGCTGCGGAGGGCGTCCTCGTGCAGGGAGCACACGGGCAGCCAGGGCTCACGGCCAGCTAACCCGGGGCCCGCAGCAAAGCAGCTCTCTGCTGCTTTCACTTCACCCCGTCAGCGTGGAGCAGACATGAAAAACAGCCTGGAAGCTTTTATTACCAAGTCCTCTCCTCAGAGGATGTTTGCATCACTTCTCTCCACTATCTCCATCAGGATACATGTTTTGACTGATTCGCTTCTGCCTTGCCAAGACAGACACAAGCATTTTCAACGCCTCCCCTTGGCAGGACATTTGCTATATATTTTGATCAAACCTGTAATGCTTCGTGTCTCCTTGTGGCAGCTCTCAATTTATCTCTCCCATCTGCTGAGGTCTGCAACCGAGAGACTAGAGGGCCCCTGTTCCCTGGCACCCGCTCCGTACAAGCGGCATCTTGCGAGTCACTGTTGCATGACAGCCTGCCTGCCATTCCCGCACCTTTTCCAAGGGGGATTCACTTCCGACCAGGAATCTCAGCAGGGCCAAGGGCATCCGCAGGCTGCGGGGTTTCCCTGCAGCATCCCCGGGAGCTTCAACCCTGGCATTATCACTCGCTGCTGTGTATTTTCATTATTTTCACCCCACCGCTGACAAACTCAAGAAGCTTCCTTCTTTCCCGAGCACATCTGCCGCGGCGCGCTCGGCAAAAAGACGGATGGCCTTCTGTTCCGCAGCGTAAGTGCCTCAAGTGCATCCTGATTGGCATCGGCATGCAGAAATTCCTCGTCTCTTTGAAAAAAAAACACCAGTTAAGATCTGCATCTCTTGTAATTTCCTCTATTTTTTGAAAGGCTGTAAAAATTACTAGCTTCAGAGGAGCCTTCTCTTTCAAAACTGTCATAATGGAGCTGGGAATAATCCTGGACGGGTGCCCAGAGCCGAGTCCAGCTGTGCCGGGCGGTTCAGCACAGGCATTTGCTCACGGGCTGGTAACTGGCACGGATCTGTTTTCCACCAGCTACTGCGGTTGCATAACCCAGCTCACCTGTGCCGGGGGCTCGAAAACCACGGAGGAAAACGCAGGTGAACTGTGGAGGTCGGTGGCGTCTCCTCTGTAAATTAAGGCCTTTGATAAGGCCTCAGCTTCACGTGCCCTGACTTATTTTCTGTTTTTTTTTCCCTTTATACTTCCATAGTTGTCACGAGGTTGCTGTCATTCCTACTTCCTGCTTTTGTACACAAGCCAAACATGGGTTTGATACTGCTGGGACATCGGGGAGCTCTTCAGCATTAACTCTGCCCATATCCATTGCGTCTATAAGGAGGTAACAGTGAGGCAGCAGCAACAGCCCAAGTGGCTGTGTATGGCGAAAAAAAATCCACAACTTGGACCAATTCTCCTCAAACTGCATTATCAGGTGAGGCAAATTCAATTCAAGCTGATATAACCCCTCTAAGCCAGGGCAAAACGCCTGTTACAAGGCGGGAAGAACTAATCCGCATGGGGCTGCTCCAGTCACTTAATTCCAACACCACTGCCGCCCTCCTCAAGTGTTCTTCAGTCCTTCGGCCTGCCCTTAAATAAGGGTCTGGGTCACCTCCCACCAATCCTCATTTTACAATCGCCTCGTGCCACATGCTGGGCTTGTTAAAAGCCACATTAAGCCTCCGCGCTTAAACCTATTATTTTTAATAATGCAGACACCACGGGAGGGAGCGAGCGGCCGGGCTCCCCAGCCCTGTCCGAGGAGCTGTTCTCTTCCATAGGAAGCGCACGTCCTCGGAAGCGTCTCCCAAACAGGCTGCACGAGGTCCGTGCCCGGCTCGTGCGGGGCTTCAAAGGCTGCAAAAAGCTGCTGGGAGCGGGAGCCGCTAACTGGCACGGCTGCTGCAACGAGGGCTGCTCTCCACCAGCGCCGGGGACGCGAGCCCGCCAAGGCTGCAGGCCTCGGCCGCTGGGAAAACTCCCCTCCTGAAACACCGGGGAATTTCACGGCTCTGAATTCCGCAGGATTCCTAATTGCGGCCCCGAGGCGCTAGTGAGATGCGATGCCAGCGCTTAAATAAAAACAAGCAGCGTTAAAGGAGAGTTAAAGGCTGTCAGGTCCGCCTGCCGCCGACCCTCCGGGGCTGCCGTCCCAGCGCTGCTGCCGGGATGCAGGGAACCGCTGCAGGGAAAAGCCTACGGCGCTCACCGCAATTCCCAAGAAAATGGCAGAGCGGGGAGCGCCACGTGCCAAAACCTGGAGAACAACCCTCAGCACTTGGAGCGAGCCGCCTTTAACTACCACTCCGATGCTCCTCTTCTCTGGTGACTTTGATTCACTTCCAGGAATCATTAACCTTTCCCAGCATATGTTTCTTGCCAGACAAAAATAAACAAGGCACTAAAATGCCTCAAGGTTGAAGGAAACTCAGATGTTTCTCCTCTGCAGTAAGTCATAGGGTTCCCGTGCATCCTCCCTTTAAACACACCACTCAGCTGTATGCTTGCTCTGATAATTAAATCAGGGATTTATTAAAATGATAACTTCAAAACGCAATAAAGCAGCGGCCAGCACAGGCAAAGGCATTTCCCTTGGCACAGCTGCTCAGGAAGGCTATCCGTGAGCTATGGACACGGATATACAAACCGACCGTGACCCAGAACGTGATCAAACAACACGCGTTGACATGGGCAAGCTTCTCTTATCAGCAACATTTGTCATTATCGCCTCCTAAGACACAGCTTTGCTCCTCGTGGGTAAATTCAGGGATGAGCGCTGCCTCCTTCGAGGTCCTCCCTCCTCTCTACTATCACCTCAGCAACAGCCGTGTCCAAAATTAATTCAGTGCAGGTATCCGGGATGCAGGGAAAGCGCGCCGCACACAAGGGATATGGGAAACACGCTGGTTTTACCGTAGATTTTCCTTCCCCGGTAGCTTTGAAGCATTCATTAAATAACCAAGACTTTATGTCGGACCAAGCAAGGCATCGAACTCCAAAGACGTCCCGATGAGAGGCTGCACAAACCCGTCACGCTCCTCGTTGCTTCCTCCGAGCGAACTTGTCCAGGAAAACCACATTTTCCAGCCATGAAAACCACGTTAGGAAACAGCGAAGGAGCCTCTAACTTTTAACCTCGCTGCACGTTTGTGCAGTTAACCTTGTGCTTACGGCTCGGTGAACTGCAGAAGGCTCCTGCCTGAGTGTCGCCGCCTTCCCAAGGGAAACGCGTGCCGAGTTCCCGAGTGTTCACGAGAGGCTACCAAAGCCAGGCCTAAGCCGGCAAACCGCTGCAGGGCATGTTTAGCACGAGGCTAAATCGTTCTCGCGCTGCTACTAAATGCTGGTAATACCTAAGGGGGGAATGCAACAAACCCTCTTCTTTCCCCTGCACCACAAATTAAGGCTCAGGCTCAGGATTAGGCTCGCTCTCCGTGCAAAGAGGCCTGCAGGACCCATTCTGCTGGAGCTCCCGCGTGTTCCCCTGCTTTTACTGGCTTAGGGGCGGCTTGCGAGTCAAGCCCTGCTCAGGAGAGAAACAAGAAACCTCACAAACAGCCCCAGAAAGGCGTTTAGCAGTTTAAACAGTAGTTTAAACCAAAAAAAAAAAGCCATCCCCGAAGCCGCCCTGCGCCGTCTTTGACTGCCTCCTTCTGCTAAGCGCCGTTTCAATCACTCCAAAGACAGACTTAACAAGGGCAATGGCTTTATTAGCGCTTCCCGGCTAAAACCAATCTGCAGGAGTATTTGTCATCTCACCCTGACTGAAAGATAAAGCGCTACGGAAAAAAGCTTCGCGGTGATACACTGCAAGCCTGCACCCCGGCAATATGTTATTCCAAGTCAGAGTTACATCAAAGGCTCATCTCACCTATTCCTGCTTCACCGATGGCACAGCTATCTGCACAGCTAGAGAATAACATCCTCTTACCTTCTTACAGCGTTCTTAAAGCGTTTTGATGTAAAGAAAATACAAGATAAACCTGAGCGATTTAAGAATATTTCTACGCACAAGTTGTTGTTTCCTGTAATGCTTCAGTGCCTACGTGTAAGCATTATTAATATATTATTTATTGCGGCAAAGACGACTTAAGCTGCTCATTTAAAGGGCAATAAAATGCACCTAGGCAAATAAAAATATAACAAACTCACGTCATTTTAAAATATTTGAGGTCTTTAGGAGAAGGAATGAATACCCAAATAACTCTCATTCCTGAACTGTTTCTTAGCCAAGATAGCTCGGTGACGCAGCCCCCAGCCTGGCAATTAGCAACTGGCAAAGACCTTGATTGATACAGTAACAGTACTTAAATTAATGAAGCAGATAAGGCCCATAATCAAGGAGAAAACCCCAGAAAGGAGCTAGGTAGTGTGTTATCACGCCACAAAAGCATTTGGATTCCCCTTGGACACCAGTCTGCTCAGCATCTAAATCAGTCATCTAAAAAGCAAAAGCAAGCTCCAAAAAAAAAAAAAAATCCACAAAAGAATGTGATTTCATTTAAAAGTTGACAAAAACCTAAAATAGCCTCAGATAGCACTTCTTTATTTAGGACAGCAGGCTAATGCACGGCCTTAAACGCCCATCTTTGGCAGGCACAAGCACGTGGCCTTTTCCAAAGCCTTATTTCTAGGCGGGATTCGCATTAGAGGGATGACCTTGGTTCTGATACGGCGTCCTTTGCTCTAGCACCTGCCACGGATCCACTTTCTTGTCCTGCCAAGCTCTCTGGGGCAGCAGAGGGAAGGAATCTGTCAGGGTGCCAGGGGCTGTCATCAAAAACAAATGGAGAAATAATAACAACGTAGAGAAACACCTCGGGAGCCTCAGCCAAAGAGCCTCGCATTTAAGTTGTCGCTATTGTTGTAGCGAGGGGATTAGCTCAAGCACAGTTATACACTCCGGTTTCCCAAGCTTTTGTAAATTGTTGGATCAATTCCTGGTTTTAATCAGCGCGCTGCTATATTCGTAGAGCAAATACAACCGCTCAGAATATGCAAAACTTCATAACCCCTAGTAAATGCGTGTCGTTCAAAGGATGCAAAATTGTGCCTTTATCCAGCACAACACCTAAAGCTTTTGAATCAAACCCAATCTGTCTTTTTTTCATAGCATTTAATTAAACCTCTAAGTGCAAACAGAGGTGGAAGCTGCAATCCCTTCTCTCTTATACATGCTCATTTAGCAAAGCTTCAGCCCAGGGAGAGCTGAAATCTGTCCCAAACCTCCCCTATGAGAGCACGTTTAAAGGGAAGAGCTGTGTCTACACTATTCAATATCTAAAGCAAGAAGCATTATGGTATATTATGATACCATATGATATCATAACGCTTCTTGCTCTGTCCTGCTTTTAAGAAGATGTGTGAGGTTCCTAGTCCAGAGATCAAAATTAGGCTCATCCACGATACTTTTGGTGCAAAAATGAATAAGCTTTTGGTGGAAAGAACCACCTTCAAGCACTTTCTAATGTGATAAATCTACCGATTCCTGATGCACCCCACAGTGCAGCAACAGGGAGCGAGGGCTGTGGCAAGACAACAACGTCAGGAGATGGAAACCTCCCCGCTTCACAAGGAGTGGTGCCCACACAGAGCTCCTTGCCCTAAACCTCCCACTTTTAAGCTCTGAAGCAAGTGGAACTTAGTAGTAACTTGTAGGATTTTAATTCCTTGATTAATCCGAGGCATAAGTGGTTATGGTTTCCACACTGGCTCTATCCTTTCTTTAGTACTATGAGCCAGAAAGGTATGGACATTAAAAATTAGCAACTTTCTGTAGCACAGAAAGGAGTGAAACAGCTGATGCATTCAAGGAACCAGATGTTCTTGATGGTACTTGTAAAACCGAGCTGAAGCCATCTGGCCCCAGCACTTTGGCATTTGGAAGGTGTGATGTTCTCAATTTCCTCCCTCGATATCACCCCTTCTGACGGATATTAAGATATGGACCTGGACCCGAGACCCTTTAGGGTCAGCACCTCCACAAACCTCAGCTTTGCCCCAAAGGCAAGGCAGATTTCCATCATTACTATCTTTTTTTTTTTAATTTTTTTTTATTACTATTTCTATCTTGACTCCCCCTTCTGGCATAGAGGGACTGACAAAACCGCTGTGCTAACTTTATTTGCCCATTACTGCTCGCCGCACTAACTGGTTTGGTCAGGGAAACGTCTCCACCACAAAGGCTTGAGCGGCTGCAGGATGGAGATAAGTCTATGAGTAATATTTTGATTTGGGATTAAATCAGCAGCGTTATCTGGCCTAGTTTCCCGCCCCAGCAAGTGAAGATCCCTTGTTTTAGAGGGGACAATAATCCAGCTGCAGAGAGGAAACGATTGGGGCTTCATAACCACGTTGTGTGAGGGCGGCAAGGCCTCTTCGGAGAGGATCTGGAATTTTTGAATCCAACTCAAATTGTCCTTGCAGCTCAAAGTCAGAAACGTGAATTCCTCTGACAAAGAAGCCTGCCTTAGATTACCTCAGGTATCTCATTTCAGCAGATGTAAATATTTCCTTTGGATTTGTCCTTAACATGAATACTACAAAAGAAAATACTCAAAGCAAAATGTAATTTTAAAGTGAAAAGCTGAAACAGGACATTGCCAAAACCATCCTGAGAGAGCCAGGGGTTCCTACAAGGAAGCTGGGCTGGAGCTGCCTCCTTTACCAAGGCGTTTTGGTTCTGCAGAGGCACCTTCTGTCACCAGACACGTCCCAGCTGCAGCTTGGCCAAGGGGCTCTCCCTTGGGCACATCCCACCACAAAGTCCATGGGAATCTGCATCCCTCCATCAGCCACGTTCAATATTCCTGAGGGCCTAATGAGGCCCAGAGGAGCATGTTCGGAGGCGACACTAAAAGACACAGCCTCTAAAACAGGTCAGTGCAAAGCGAGTAATACATTACTTAATTAGAAGTAATACATTACTTAATTAGAAGGGCATTTCCTGCCTCTGAGTTACTAGTTTTCAGCAGGCAAAATGCCCCGCAAGAAACCGCAGTGCAGGAAACCCGAAACGAGCAGGTTATACATTTTCATCGTGTTCAGAACTAATTCTAATTAAGATCTTGTCTCAAAATATGCAGAATCCGAAAAGAAAACATATATTATCTTGGGAGGCTAAAAATACGCTTCCCCAGGCAATAGGAAGGTTGTGCTGTCAGAAAGCTGCCTCCTGCCTTGAAACCTTGACAAGAGAGTGTGATGATGAGCTGGGTATTAGCAGCTGCAGAAGAGAGGCAAGGATGACTGAAATAAAGCACATTATAAAAGCAGCAACCACTTGCACGCTAGCACATGGATTGGAAATGCACACGGAGATAGGAAACCTTTATCAGTGCATCAGGGGCATCTTCAGGGGCAAGTTCTGTTGAGCACGGTGAGCAATCGAAAGAGAAAGAGCTGCCACTGCCTTCCAGAAAGTCACCACAAAGCAGCGGAGGAGATACTTATTTCCCCACGCTGAAAATGAGAATTAAGGCACCTCTTGCACTTCCCATTACGAGCAACATCCCGTTGAAGCTGCTCTCCCAGGCAGACACTCAGCATTTTGCAGAGATTCTCTCAAAGGCTGATTTCCACCTCAAAGCAGGCTGCAATACTGCAAACATGCAGGTTCTGAGCATGCTCTCATAAGCAGTGATGGAAATGCAGCATTATTCACCACAGCAAGAGATAATGAAATGAAAACATAAAAAGCATTCATTTTATAAAGCTGGATTTAAATTATGACTATTGTGTTTTATGGTGTTACCATTCCTTTTTGCCTTTAACAGTTCTTTTATGTAGTTGAAGTGTTTGAGATCTTTTTCTTTTTTATAAGGGAAAAAAAAAAAGAAAAAACAAATGAGAATGATTCATATTTTCCAGGATCCCACTTCAATGATTCAGTCCAAAAATAAATAAATAAATATAAATAAAGGTACCCCCCCTGGGAATTTCAAAACTTCTTTAATCCAAGACAATATTCTGCAGCTACCCTAAGGGCCAGAGTTTGAAATTAATGCTTGTGTCTATTTTTTCCTAGTACTCACGGAAGAAATGAACCAATGCTCCTAACGGTGTAAATCTAAAGTGTTTTTATTAGTATTATTTCCATGCCTATAAAAGAAAAAAGAAAGAGATGGAGAGTGAGCAAAGTCCTATGTTGACAGGCTCTTTAAAGACAAACTGCTAAGTTTGCCAATACTGGGTTTAAAGCTATAACATAATTCAGAATTTAGGAGCGTCTTTCAGACAGGTAGAGAAAAGAAAATTTTGTCTGCAAAACAAGAAACTGCTCATATTACATGCCTAGTGTTTCTAACGTAATTGACTTGCTAATCTATAATTAAATCCTACAAAATGTTTTGATTGTTTTAACTTTGCTGCTGTTTACCAGAAACCCACCGTTGCTTTCTCAGGAAATCAGGAATATTCCAAAACAGAACAAAAAAAAATAAAAAGAAGGAAAAATTACCTAGACTCAAAAAAAATCTCATTTTCTATTTAAAGACAAGAGCTAAACAACCCCATGTGTTTGCTGTAGCTGAGCGCAGTATCAGCTGCGTTAGGAGAGGCTTAGTGCTTCAGAACCCGTGTGCTCCTCGAGCTGCAGCCCCGTTTACCCAGCAATAAAATTTTGCTGGGCAAAAGCCCCATTTACACAGCAATAAAAATTTTCTTGGATTTAGGTAAAGTGAAAACCCTCCCAAACTCCAGAGCTGGCTGCTCCTTCCCAGTGCTGCTCTCCTAGCAGGAGCTCAGGGACAGCACGTAGGCATCATCCGTGGGCCTGCCCAATGACATGGGTACCATGTCATAAATAAAAACATAAATAAACCAAAAACATAAATAAACAAACAGAAGGGAAACTCATTGTCCCACACAAATAAAGCCATTTCCAGTGCCCCGGCAGAGCGCAGGAGCCCTCGGGGTGGCTCACACTAAGCAGTGGTGGATCCTCATCGCTCAGGGGCTTCCCAGTGCTCAGCAGCTCCTTCAGCGTTCCCTTTATTTGCTGTTGATAAAAGATACTTTCCCCAAACGAGGTTCAATGGGGTGAAAAACCCGCTCTTGAAGGAAAATGATTTTTCCTTGGAATACCCAAGGCCTCGCGAATGACAAGAAGCCACCCATGCTTCCCATGGGCAAGCCTTGGTGCTCAACCTCCATCCACGGCTGCTCCATCCATCATTGCCCCAACACACTGGGCTGTCACCCAGATCCCACACTCGAGTGCAAGTCAGGAGGGACACGGTCCATGTCCAACAGAACCTCTGGTTTCGACCGTGTCTGTGCAAACACCACATCCCCAGGGTCGGAGAAACATGTGAAGCTCCACACCAACAAGGCCTGAGGAGATACAGCGCAATGCAAGATCAAAACATACAGACACACACCGTAACCTTAAAGAACCAGAATTCCAACATCGCTATTTTTAAGTGTTTGTCAACCTGAATTTGCTGGAAAAAAAGGGCAACCTAAATTTAGAAACCTACTTCAGGCTGCAGAACAAAGTCCTTTCAGCAATTCTGGAGCCCCATGTGGTCTAAAGCAAGAAAATACCTTTTTTCTTGGTTGTTCTTATTTCCCCCCCTAAAGCAATTCAGTGCTGATAACTGTAATTCACCATCAAAGCAAGCAAACGCTCCACAAAAGGGGGAATTTCACAGGTCTGCTGCTTTGGACCACGCACACCTTCAAGGAGTCGCATGCTGCTGGTGCAGCAGCTCCGTAACACGCACACCAGGGCAGTCCCGTGGTGAGTATTCCTTGGAACACCACTCCTTGCAAGCACTGAGTGGGGTTTTAACTTTGGCTTCCCAGTGTTTGCCAAGTTTCCCAACTAATGCCACACCAAAAGCTTGGATTTTGCCCCGGCAGAGCAGGCCTCCACGCTGGCCTTGGGAGGCTGGTAGCCTCCCATCCTGTGGTTCTTACCATGCCCGTAGGCCCTGTCGTCAAGTTTGCTGACAACTTGAAAACATGGCTTGAAAAGAAGGGCCCGGGGAGTGAGGAAGAACGTGGTCTTTGACGTGGTCCCTGCTCCTTTCCCTCTCCACGGTGAGCGTATGTGGAAGAAGGCACTAGAAGAGCTGGAAGGATGAGGTGGGACATGTGGATGGGCTCCAGGCAGCAGCCACGGAGCTCAGAGGTGCCCACCGGAACGTTCCCATTGGAGAGACCCCATGGATACATCTTGCAAAAATCCCCCCGAAAGCCACCAGCAGCGCCTTTAAAAATACGTTTTCTTCCCTGGACTTTATTCGAGTTTAAGTTAGTTATTATTTGCCTGACTAATTTGTTTTCCTTGCAGTCTTTCTGGGATCGGAACAGCTTAAGGCAAACGCTTCCAAATTGTTTAATGGCCCTGATGGGAGGCTTGGTTTCAAAACAGCTCCTCTCTGCGTAACTGGGCCAAGGTTTTCGGAAGGGGTAATTGGTAACACAAGGGGGTAAGTCCAAGCATTGAACAAGGGACCAGATTTCAGTGGCCAAATATGCCCTGCTCTTGGTAACACAGGCTGCTTTGAGGAAAGCCAACTCAGACCTCCACAGCTTGAAGCACCTTACGGAAACAGAAGCCCAAAATAGGTCAGTGTGTTGAGCAATGTGAAAAGAAATAGTCTATATTTTATGACAGCAGCGCTTTGCTGACTGCTTCTGCAAGCAACAGGCGCTGTCTACACGCGGCAACAACGGGAGCGTGCTGTGACGCCGGCCTCGATCCCGAATGAGGAACGGCCGATATTCCCGGTGCCGCAGCTCCGAAAGCGCCGCTTCCACGGGCGCTGCTGTGACCAAACGAGCTGAAGGGCGCGGGGACACGGCTCCAGCAGCGTCGTCCGCGCGCAGCGAGTGAAGCCAGCCATACAGGACTAGGGACAATCCATCCTCGCTTCCTTCTGCAGACGCCTAAACGCGTTCCGGACGGTTACACCGTGTGCCATCACACGGGCGCCGGATGCCCAGCCCTCAAAGTGATTTTGCAAGGCAAGGTGCTGACAAACCAGCCGCGATCCAAGCAACACCCCAGCAGTCTTCCTAAACCAGCCGCGCTACACGCTCCCACTGATGATATCCCAAACATTTGAAACATTTTCCGCAGCTTCACGGAAAGATTCCCCCCAGGGAAGAGACCGCTCTGGGGGCTACAAAATGACTCCTATTTCTGTTTCTGCCCGTCCTTTTTGCTGGCTCTGCTCCTAGGAATGGGACACACTCCTCAAGAGCTGCTCTTGGCACCTTCCTGCTGATCCAGGTAATTGCCGGAGCAAAAGCAAGCTGGGCATTGGCGAGATGCTCCTGCAGCCGTGTCCATGGGCAAACCAAAGGCTTGAGAAGATCCCCGGGTCCCGCAGGACACCAAGGAGATCCCACAGGATTCAAGGGGATCTCCTCAGGGCTGCCCTCCGTGGGAGCCGGCAGCTCCGTCCCCTTTCCCAGCCCGAGGGGATGACCGGATTAATGGAGTTTATTTTTCCAGGCAAAAATAATTATGATCTTGTATTTTTTTCATCCTTTAGGCTCCTATGAATTACACGAGTTCATTTGAATACACAAAGCTTAAGGATTTTCTTTCTTGCAACAAAAGCACTGATCCTAAGCTCCAGCCACATAAGCAGCATTACCGCAGGCAAAGCAGCGACGGACACGGGCAAATCCCAACGGGAATTATGAGAGAGGAGGAGCAGGGCTGGCCACAACTGCACCCTCGGGCACAGTGGGGCCTTTGGCCACCCTCTGCAAACCCGCCAGTGAAACACAGACTGGTTCTTACCTGGGCTGAAAGAAATTGAAATAAGGGGTGATAAAAGGGGGCGAAAGCAGCTCCCCGGCAGACTTGGTCTATCTTGGCCCCGTTTGGTCACGATAGCCAAGATAGCAAAGCCCCCAGTTTCCCCAGTCAATTGCTGATATTCAGCCTCAAAAGTGAGCATCATGAATACATTTCAAAGACTGAAAAAGCATTCACAGCACCAGCTCAGCTTGGTTCGAGCCTAAGAGCACACACAGAAATACTTCTTAAACTCTTCCTGCTGGTTGGAAAGCGCACAGGAACCAAGACCTCATGAGGTTTAGAGCATTTAAGATGGTTAAAACCAAAGCAACCCATTCCTTTTGGGGGCATAACTGCTGTTCCGCTCGCACCACCAGAAAAGGAGAAAAGAGCCCAAAGAGCAAAGCATCAGGATACAAAACCTGCCCAAAGCCAGGGGGACACGAACAGCCACCCCAGAGGTCTCCACCGTGCAGAGGAGCCCCAGCGTCCACCCAAACCTGACCATTCCCAGGGTTTTTGCGGGATAAAGGGAGGACCAGGTACAATCCATGGCTCTATGAAATAGTGTATTATCTATGTAGTAAATAGTGTATTTATCTATGAAATAGTGCATTAATGTTTTTCTAACGCCAGGGATAAACGTTGCTGGCACAACTCAAAGAAATCCCTGTCCTCTCCCCTAACCTCCCCATTCCAACTCTTCCCCCTGTCCCATCGCAATAGCACGTGCCTTATTCCATTATTCTATCCCAGCTCTTGGTAACACCCTACAGGTCACTCACTGTCCCTTGGGTCTCGTCCTCTCCTCCCCCTGGGCCACTTTGGCTTTGGACATATCACTTGCCACAACAGCCCAGATTAATACAGCTTTGCCACCAAATGCAGGCAAGAATATTCAGATGCTGCTTCAGCAGCTGCCCGGGCTTCTTAAGAAGGCAGTAATCCTTTAATCTCCAGACACTTTTTTTTTCCCCTTTTTCATAAAAGATTCACAAGCAAAACAAACGCAATATGGATCAAAAATTCAATCAGAATGCTTAAAATGCAATTACATCCATCAGAGTGTGCTGTTAGGGTGAGTATTAAATCCAGGCTTTATTCAATATCCTCCTTTTATTATAAAGCAATATTTTCCCATTCTGTAAATCATCTGATCCTGAGGCTAAAGTCCTCCTTGCCCAAAACATACAAAAAAAATGCACAGAAAAAAAAAAAAAAAAACCGAGCTGGTTAGAAATTAATAACTAGTTGTCAAATAAGTTTCCTTTAACTCCACCTTCGGAGCAAATCCCTGTCCCTACTTGCACCTCCACGTGAGCACTCCCCCACTTGCTGTCTTTAAGGAGTGCTCGGATTTAATGGCACCTTTTTGCATCTCAATTATTTGCAAAGTTTTGCCAAAAAAATGGATTTTTCCTCAGAAAAGGCCAACCCATTTTGTCCAAAACTCTCAGAGGTGCTGCAATTAAGCGCAGCCTTTCTGCACCTCAGGAGCAGGAGGGAGCCCCAGGGAGAGAGCAGCAGCTCTGCCTGGGAATACAGGGGTAAGGACCGATAAAGGAAATTGCAGAGATTTCCCCAAAATGCATAAGCCTCACCGTTAAAAGTTTGTGCAAAGAGCAAAACTGAAAGGAATCCTGAGGAGGAAACAGTGAGATGGGGTGCTTTGCTAACCCAAATTCGGATCATTTTAGCACTTCCTTTAGGGTAACCCCTTCACGCTCAGAACCAGAGGTCACTCGGGGTGGAACCACTTTCTTTGTTTAAGGAACCCGTTAACAGCAATCCCATGCCATAACGAGGGAAATTCATCAAATCGCCCCTTATTGACGCAAAACATTTATCCGATCGCTTTGGGGAAGGGGATGTTGGTCACCCCATTCCCGGGCACGTTCCTGCCACGTTTTCCTGGCAGGAAAACCCGGGTTTTCCCATCAAACACTCACTGGAGAGGGAGGAGAGCATTTAGCGCAAGGGCACCGTGAGTCTTATTTTCAAGCGAGCAATAAGCCATAAAACCCCCAAACGCGTGTCTTCACTGAATCCTCTTTTGATAACAAAGCAAGCGACTTCTGGAACAGCCTCGGGGAAACTCGTGTTATTTTTTAAGCAATAAAGCAATTAGCAGTGTAGCTTTAAAGGTTAACAGGCAGAAGCAGCAGCGCATCCAACAGTACGGGAGAAAGATGAAACGACCCCACGAAGGCATCCGTGGCCGTGCCGAGGGGATGGGTTTTACCCAACGCTGCGAGCGCAGGGCTCGCTCAGCAACCCAGAATTGCTCTGGAAAAATCATATTGTGGTTTCTAGCGTGGAAGGGATGGGGAGAACCGCCCGGGTGCCAGACGCTGCATTTAGCCCATTCCATGCAAACCACCACGCGCCGCGCTGCCGCTCTCCTCCTCAGTGAGCAAAGGTGTTGAAAACTAAAGGCACAATAGGAATAGTGCAATGGTTCAGAGCTGCTTTCTTCACTATCGGTAATGTTTACTGGGCTGTTCTCAAGCAAATTAGGGATTGATCACAACATCTCTGCTCTCCGGTGCCCGCTAACACAGGACATCTAACCCGGCATCCGGAGCCTGGGCATTTGTGCAGAGCCACGAACGGGTGGTTAGTGAGCCAGCCCTGCCTGAAAAAGCCTTCCTAAGGACTTTTTCCACAAAACGCTTCCCGCCAGGATGTCCCAAGCAGCCTCGGGAGGGCTCACGGGAGCCCAAGGCTGCGGGATTTATGGCCACGGACAGAACCATCGGCTCCCTCCCCAGCGCCTTGCGCGACGCGGCGCTTTTCCCTCGATTACCCCATTAGGTTTCGGAGCGCTGGGCTGTTTGCCGAGGGCTTTCCAGCCTGGCACGAGCCTCCCCTGCTGCTTTACGCCGCCCAGGGGCCAGGGGCAGCCTCTGATTTACAGGCAGCCCCGGCGAGAGCAGCATCACCCCCCTGAATCTTGAGCGGGGCAATGAAAGCGGCAGCCTCCTCGATGGGAATACCTGAGCTCGTCGCTTTGTGCTTCCTCTCTTTTACACACAACTAATGGAATCGGTTTATTTGTGTCAAATTTTGGATTAGAAAAAGATTGTTCCCTTACGTGTTAGCAGAAGCTAAATGAAGTCGCCCCAATTACTGTTATCTGTGGTTTTATGCTATCCTACTCGTCTAAGATAAATAGTTAACTAACCCTTCTCTTCTGTCAGTGCTTCATACAATTTAAGTCTGCAGTTTTCTGCTTTTCTGCCTCCTTGCTGATGCAATTAAAGATATTGATAGTAAATAGGGCAAGGTTTTGTTTTCTTTTCCCCCACCTTGCTAGAAACCTTCGGTGCTTTGGACCACGCTAAAGCTGTGGCTCTTTGGGACAGCATTAAGTTTGCATAGTGACTTACTATTGAAAATTAGCAATGGAAATATTAATATTTAAAAGAAGGCCAAGCAATAGTAGTCTGTTCCATATTACAGCCACTGAAGGATCACCCCGGGGAGGAGGAAAGTTTGGCAACTGCACGAGCTTGAACAGAAGCAAAGGGGAGGGGATGAAGAGGGTGGAGAGGTGGAAAAGGGTAATAAAAAACAAATGGGCAGGAAGGTGCTGAGGATGGAAGGCAGGTTTAATGATGGGAAGAACAGATAGGAGTGAGGAGGGCACAGAAAAAGCACCGCTAGCAGAGGCATCAAGATGTGCACTGCATCCACTAAAGCTCTACCTATTCACCCCAGCCAGGGTCTGCTCCAGAATCTCAGGACCTGAGTCAGGCCCTACCCAAACTCATTCCTACCCTTGCAACACCAGCATTATTTTAACATATATTTATGCTTTTATTTGTACCCAAACACGTGTGCACCCTCTTCCCTGCCACGTTTTAAATGCCGAGTGGAGGAGCCTTGCAATTTTCCAGCGTGCCCATAAGGGCCAGAACTGCCACAGACACCAAGACGAGGGTAACAGAGAACCGTCCACCTCAGCGCAGGACTGGGAGCAACCGTGTGCATGAACACGTGTGGTTTCACCACCAATTTGGCCCATCGAGCCCCAGAAGAGGCAGGCGCCGCCGCGCAGCACTGCCCAGTGGGCATCACTGATCCCGCGGGAAATTCACGTCTCTCCTGCTGTCCCTTCGGTCTCCACCTGCATTTTCCATGGGTCAGATCCTCCGCGGACATAAATACGCAGAGCGCCATTGGAATCGGTGACCTGTGACAATTTACCAGATGAATATCCAGCCCTATACTTTTGATGCCTTTCTCGTTTCAGATGGGCTGGAAAATTAAGATTTCTCACTTCTAAATGCATTCCTGAACCTCTCTTCTTCCTAATGCGTTTCCCCCCTTCTCCTTTCCGTTTTAACCCACGATTTTTCAGGTCATTTAGTTTAAAACGCAAACACAGATGAGTTATTAGGAGTTGAACATTGCCAACTGTGCATGTAATCTGACTGCTTCACAACGAGTAATAAGCATATCTGCATTAACAGATCTAAGGAAACAGGGTTCAGAAAGACATGAGATAATTACACAGGCCTAAATCATCTAGCAAGTAAATACTCTTTTGTCCAACAACTTCCAGGCACTTTTTCAAGTACTTTCAAGCTGGGGATGGGAGCTGAGAGTAGCAGAAAGGGCCAGATCGGGGGAATTAACTATAATTTCCTATCCTGCCACCAGAAGAAGAAATTCTGCCATCCTGCCATCGCTGGGATGAAGAAAAGATCAGCCAAAGGGGAAAGGGTAATAATGAGCATCCTTCAACATGTCACACACAAAACGCTGCAAAAACGTTGAGGCCTGGGAAAGGGCTAAACTAAAAGGAAAAGGGCGAGGGTGGCACAGGAGTGCAGAAATAAGAGCTGCTCCCCGCAAAAAAAAGTGTCATTTATTTTACATGAGCTGATCCCGCGGGCTCAAAATTCAACTTTTTAGTGCCGTTTTATTACTTTTACCATTTTGCCATGACAAGCTAATGATTCTTGCAAAAACTGGGGTCATCCGCAGGAAACCTGCGCCTCAGCTCTGCCTCTGCACCCATTCCGAGCCCTTCTGATCTGTGCCCAGCATCATCTCGTCCTTACGTCCTCACCACGAGGTCCTGCCTAGACCCCCGGCTAAACCGAGCACTAAGGTGAGCAGGGAACGCGGCTTTGTTAAGCTCATCACATTTCTTTACCATAATTATTACCTGATATCCGTGAATGGGACTAACAACAGCTGCTGCACAGAGGCTGGAAAGAGAAAAAGGGGCGAGCTGGACTTTATAAACACTTAAAACTTCTAAAGATTATTCCTTTTGAAGCTAGACATACATTTTAATCAGCTACTTTAATCATTATGCATGAATGAATTATTAATTAGCCCCCGTGACTAAAAATATCATTTCCAGCTTGCTGCAAAAATACACACACAAACATGAAAAAATAATACAAGAAAAGGAAGATATTCCACATCATTAGCACTGGAGCAACGGCTGGGTATTTGATCTTGCTTTAATTATGAATGCCTGGTTTGCAGGAACATTTCCACACCGCCAGTCAATAGCGCTGGGGCGCAGCGCACGAAGAGGCGATACCATCGATGGGTGGTTTGGGTAAGAACCTGCCCAAGCACCTCTCTAAAATGCCATTTGTAACTGGGAATTTGCACTCAAAACTGAGGAAAACCCAACCATTCACCCCTGTGGTTACTCTAGGGTGGTGCTCGCAGGAAGGGGGCAAGGTGACAACTGGGAGCTGGAAGCTGTGGGTGATAGACTGGGCTTATAGGCTCCTTGTTCAGCAAGGATAACTTAACGCTGGGCCTTGTGATCTGAATTGGGCTCCTTGATGAACGTGCTGCCTCAGAAGCCGCCGCTGTGCTAATTTCCCAAATGATCAAAAAGCTTCTAAACGAAGCAAACGCCGCGCGCTCAGGAGAAGGGATGGCTTGAGCGGAGCTCAATCCACTCGCTGCTCTTCAAAGCCCTGGGCCACCCTCTGAACGCTGCTGCTGCTGCTGCGGAGGGGCTCAGGTTCCACGCGCGTGAAGGTACCTGAACACACACAGAGCTAATGAGCAGCAAAGACTGAAAAACTGCTGCTTTGGCAGAGGCCTGGGGAAAAAACAGCAGGTTTAATTAATCTTGTTTGGTTTATTTCAACTGGCACCACATGACATGCCTGTCTTCTGCAAGGAAGTCCTTCCTCCTTCCTTCCTCTCAAGGAGACGTCAGCTCAACCCCTTCCAGCTGTGTGCACAGTTGTGTCCCTTCTCTCCTTCTCCCCAGACCTCCAAGGAGGTTTTGTTCCCTCAGGCCAGTTTTCCAGCTCCACTCTCAGCTCCATCTTCCTCTGCTTCACCCCTGGCTTGGTCCTTGGCTGACCCAGAACACCCGAGCCCAAAGGCTGGGCTCAGCAAGGCCAAGGCACCATGGGCTCTGTGCTGGGGTACCTGCTCACAATCCCAGGCCAGGTTTTTCCACGCTGGAATCATAGGCAACACTTGGGTGGATATTAATATTTCATTAATATCCCAGCTACCGCAGCCTTCCCCTGAGAGATCATTAATAAAATACCACCCAAATCAGCAAGATAACAGGCACAGT
>JAVCKT010005881.1:11048-24438 GCA_032273925.1 Rhynchotus rufescens | reverse complement strand
CCCTTTTCTTTCTTTTTGATCATTTATCTTTTGCTGTCTTTCTCTCTTGCGTGTAAAATTTCTCTGTTAGACCATCATTGTGGATGTCAAATTTTTGAGGGGTCTGAAAAGGATTTCAATGAAGAAATATAAACCAATAAAACATATATTCGGTGACAAACCAGCTTTAACATTTTTTTTAGTCCTCACTTTTTATACTCTGTAGATCATTAGGTTTTCATGTGTTACATTCTTATGCTCTGCATTCTTCATTGTATCAGTGGAGGGCAAATAATGTCTTCGGAGCTTCATCTGTCTCACCAAAATTTGACTTTTAAAAGAGAAAAGTACAGAAAGTAAAAAATTCTTTTAAAAGAGAATTTGCTCCAAACTATGAGGAAGCTTCTTAGATTCCGTGTTTCTAGGGCAATGTATTGGAAAAGGAAACAATTATCAAAATGTACATTCTAATTTTTTTCCTAAGGGAGGCCCAGAAAATGCTAGATGAGGCTCGATCATGGTGGTACATGCTGATATTAAAGCTCTATAATATTAACACCCGGGAGGGTGCTGGGATCAATGCAGTTTGTGTCTATGACAAAGCCACGTCATTGTCTTTGTTAAGTAAAATATGAGCTAATTTCATTAGTATTCTTCCATGGCATATCAAATGAGAAAAATAAGAATTAAGGAGATAGTCCTCCTTAGAGTTGGGAGTTTTCTTTAATTAGTGGAACTAATTCCATCCATAGTGATGCAGCCAGTCCTTCTGTGTCCTCCCCGAGCTCCTGGCGAAGTGGAGCCAAGGAATTCACTGACCCTGGATTTGGCTTTTCAAGTGAAATAATAGCTTCAAGTTGTGAGCTGTGTTGCTTTCAGTCACATATTTAGTAGGGATGCTCCAAAAGAAATAAATTTCAAGTTCAAATTTGAAGCCTTCAGAAAGGGGTATGTACTTTCCATACAATCACTCCTACTTAATGGTTACGTATTTAGTTTTTGTAGTGCCACTAAAGGCATGGAAATAGTTCTGAAACTGTCTGTCATTCAGGGGTTTGTATTTTTAAGTGTTTATCATTATTCATATGCTTCAAAAACACCGAATGACTAAAATATTCAGTATACTTGAAAAGGGTAAATTTATATGATTTTAATCTATATTAAAATACTGAAAACTACAAATAAAACTGATAGAACTTTTATGATATCAGATGTTTTAATATTGCAATATTTTATCATCACATTAAAAATTAAAGGTTTTTAGAGATTTTTTCAAAGCCGTATTTTTACGTATTATATAATTGGCATAATTAAAAATGAAATGTGTCTGTTATAACGTGTTAAAGAAAACTGTTAGCTGTGTTAAAGATTACTTTGCTCTTGTGTTTCTGAATACCTTTCCTGAACTATATTTCTGAAGCTAAGTTTGATGTAGTATTTTCATCTAGGTCAAAATTTGCATTTCATTTTTTTTAAGCAACTACAGCTGCTGCTGTTTTTTACTAAATGCCATTATCACTACTTCATCCATATGTTGACTTTCATTGTAAGTATGCTCTAAACCAAATATTACAGGGATTAATATTTAAAACAGAGCTGGAAGGCCATCCTTTCCAGAAGAGTACTTCAGCATATGCTTCATTCCTGGTTAGGCTTTTGGAGTTGAAACAGACTTAAAAGTTTAATCCTATATCTAAATATTTTCACAAATTGCAATGAATTTAAGCCATATACATGTTTGTTGTCTTACGCTGGGATCTATGCACAATTTCTGTTGTATATTTAGACCATTTTCTGGGAAGGTGAATTTGCTTCTGTGGGGAAAGTAGTAACCATCAATATTTGTGTTCATTCCTTGTCACTTCAATACTAAACTTGTTCAGCGTTGTCAAGAAATGTTCCAGTAGTGTATTCATAGTCCTCTGTGCTGCATATGATAGAGCAGATCATTTCAGAAAGAGTGAAATCAATTTGTGATTATTAATTGAAATGCCATGCAATAACATGCAGTGTTATTGTGATCAAATATAAAGCAAAACTGAGTGGAATTAGGACTTTATGATGTTGTGCCAACTCTTGGTGCCTCTTGTGATCTTATGCAACCCCTTCACATCTTAATTCTTTATTTGTAAGATGAGGATGAATACTATTGTATCTAACTCATATGGATAGAAATATTTAATAACTTTGTATATTCAAAAAGTGCTATGCAATACTAAAATGGCATTAGTTGGTGCACAACTGTCCTGCCTGGAACTTAAATCTAGATCTCCTGGTGTTCTATGTATTTGAAGTCAACGATAATATTGCATTAGCACAGTTTTTTAAATATAATTCTTACATGATCATTAAATGATCCAGGGAGCCACTTCCTTGAACCACGTATTATTCTGCACCTCCAACAGTGCAGTTCAGATGCTGTTCAGCAGGTGTAACTTTATTCAGCAATTAAAAGTTTATAAAAAGTGAAAACCACTAGCAGTCCCTTGAGTTATTATTTCAGTAACATATTTGATTAGTCTCTTTCTCTCTGTGTTTTTAATATGTCCTTTGCCAAATGTATTCTTTTTTATTCAGTATTCTCCTCTGCTCAGTCTCTGCTTTTTGCTCTGCTTGGCCGGAAAAAAAATGCCATCAACAAACCCAAAAACCTACAACTTTTATTTTATTCAGTGACCTTATTTCAGTATGCAGCTTCTGTTGTGTGGGGTTTTTTTCTTCTTTTCTTTCTTGCTGCCTTTTTAAAATTTAACCTTGTGTCTTTTTGTTCTTCCTTCCTCTTAGTTTGCTGTGGGCAACTGCTAAAGGAAGCTGTTGCAGAGAAGACAAAACTTGGAGAACTCGTTAAGACTTATTTTGACGATGACCGCCCAGGTAGGGCATGTTGGCGTTTCGTTGCACTCGATTTTTAGAGTTGTGGGAGAAAAACACATTGTGAATGAAATTTTCTTGGTCAGAGTCTATTTGAGTTACCTTACAGTAGTCAGAAAGCTGATGAATTCCATTTCATTAGGGGTAACTGAAGTTAGATGTTTTTAGCTCTCTGATTTCTTCATAACAAAGAGCTCCTTGTTAAATGAAATACAGCATTTTTCCCCACATCCCAAAGTCTAAAATCCAAGCTTTTTCATCTGTATATCAAAACCAGAATTCTGCAAAATGTATACTTTAAAAAGATATAAATTGCTTTTTTAAATACAATACCATGCTTTATTTTGATTTTAATTTCAAGTGGATTATAATAAAGGCTGACTGCCTTTATATGTAAGCTTTAACTTATAAAATGCTACCATAGATTAATCAACTTTCATATAAGCTTTTTGACTTAAAGTTTCTGATTCCTATGTTTCCATCAGCATTTTTTGGTGGTTGGAGGGGACTGCCACAAAGAATACCTGAGCATATGTTGCCTTTGAAAGCCTCTCCAGACATTTCAGATGAATCATAAATACTAGAAGCTCCTCAGGGCATCAATTTAAACTTACATGTTTGTTAGTTGTCTTGAACAAGGATGACTCTGTGTGGTAGATATTAAATAGCAAAAAAAAAGTTCTGCAGGATAAGTTGTCTTTCAGTAGGGGGGAATAATGTTTGTTTTGTCAAATTGGACGCACCAAAGGGCACAGAGAACAAGGGGTGCTGGACCCTGAGCACCTCTAGGCTGCATTGCTCATGGTTTCCTGGCTCTTAGCTGCTGGTTTTAGGAGAGGCTTCCAGGAAGATTTAATATAGAGATTCTGGTAGCAACAGTGCCTGTTTAAGCACAGGCAAGAGATCTGAGTATGGATTAGTCACAATATATGCCAGGCTTTTATATATGGGAATAACTTTGGAATATGTGTAGTCTGCTTGACCTGAATGTAGCAGAGGACAGTCACTGTAAATACCTCCCTCTCCTGATTGCAATTTCGGCTGAGTTGGGAGTTTGGATGATTTACAATTTTCAAAGGTAAGTCCTTTAGGAGCTCATGTGCTCTGTGTGTATTTTACAAATCTCACTTTAGCTATTAAGGTTCCTTACAAGAAGTACTGGAAGCATTCCCAGTAGGGTGAAATAATTTCACAGACGCTAATGTTTATCCAGTCCTAAAAATATACTTCTCCTTAGGCCAAAGGAGCTGTTTTCACTTCAGGAAAATGGAATCAGAGAAGTAATTCTTTTCTTCCCCAAATTAGAAATTATTTCAAATTTAGATTTTTTTTTTAATATAGCATGCAAGAATGAAGCTGAACAGTGCATCTGAATATTAATGGGAGTCATAACTATATTTCTGTGCATTGTGCTGAAAAAAATTCTCTTAGTTTTTGTTTATATGCACATATATTTTATTTGGTGGGATTTGCTACAAAATTAAGGGCTGAATAAAAATAAATATTATATAGCAATACCAGAAATAATAAGTTCTGTCATTTTGCTAATCCCCCTCTCACAGGGATAACAAAGAATGAATTTACATTAGTAAACACTAACAAGAATTCATTACTGCCCTCACAAAAAGCCTTGGAGAAAATGAAAGAACGTAGCGTAGTGAGGAGGAAAGATGGGCAAAGAGTTTTGCTGTCTTGGTACAATCACAACAAGATTAAAGCAGAGATTGCATTATTAGAGATTATATTAGGAGATTCTTGCACTATTATTGACTGCATCCAGTATCTCAAGAAAATCACACTTGAATGGAGCTAATTTAGCCAGTTACAGTGTTTATAACTGGAAAAGCAGTTACAATTCAATGAAAAATTTCATTACATTTCTAGTTATGTCCCAAGCAAGCTCAGTCCTTCCTCTGGGCAAGGAATTGTACAGGTGGTGTCATCACAGTGCGATATCCTGGTGCCAAGGACAGACCATGAGAAACATTAACCAAATTATCACCAGTCAAAATCAAACTCGCGTCACAAAAGCTTGAGGGATGCCTCATATATTCTTAAAAGGATTGCCTTGGGGACTGATCTCGGTATGGTTTCCCTTCCTGTGGGCACAACTGATTGCATATAGTTAAAGTCACTTAAGATATGCCAGCGTGATATGTGGTGGTGTCATAAAAAGGCAGAAAAACGAGCTTAGTCAGAGCTAATTTTTTATTGAGTTATTGCAGCTGTCCCCTCTCTGGTTTAGTTCTGGTTGATTTACTCAGATTTCTAGATTTTTAGGATTCACAAACAGTCTTTTTTTTTTTTTCTTTTTCCCCTGTGTGGCTTTTTTCTATATGCTATGTCTCAAGAAGAGCCCTGCCAGTTCTATCCTTCCCCACAGAAGGAAACTCAGAGCATTCCTGTTTCCTAGTGATCCCTGTCTCCTGAAGATCCTAGCGTTGCTTTATCAAGATGCTCCATTTCGCGTATGGGCGATTCATTTTGCTTAATGAAAGCAGTGTAGGTGGCCTTGAGCCCATGAATTTTTAAATTCCAAGGCCATCCTATTCTACAGTTGGTATATTTAAGTATATATTTAAAATATACTTTCAGTGAAAAGTTCAACTGTGCGACTGCTTTCTGTGAGCACTGAGAATGCAGAGATCATCTTTTGACAATGAAATTACTTTTCCTTGATGATGCTGTGGCTTCCAATGAGTACGGGACAGTTATTACTGAATTTACTCTACCAAAAAAATGAAGTTTGGTTCTGGTTTGCCAAGTTCAGCTCTGATTTCCACACTCATTCTGTCTCTTGTTCAGTAGTGCTAATGCCGTGGATGGATTTATCACATTCTGTTTGCAAGGGCAGCCTGAAAGTACTCCTGTTTGGAGCAAGGAGCTAGT
Organism: Rhynchotus rufescens; assembly: GCA_032273925.1. Taxonomy (NCBI): domain Eukaryota; kingdom Metazoa; phylum Chordata; class Aves; order Tinamiformes; family Tinamidae; genus Rhynchotus; species Rhynchotus rufescens. The sequence goes on along the minus strand of JAVCKT010005881.1, from coordinate 18,699 downwards.
TTAGTGGCCAAAAGCCACTAGAGACATGATGCAAATCGATCCATTGAACTTGATTCCTTCTGAAATGCTGTTAAGAGGCTGTTCTATAGACCAGTCCTCCTTTGCTAGTATTGAAGGATGTGGACAGTGATGCACATGTGGGCAGCCCAGCCTCAGATCCATCGAATTGATGAGAACTTTTCTGTCGAGTTTGTGCCCCTAAATCCAGGTAATTCTGAGGTAATTCTGTCATTGAGATCACAGGCCTGGGTTAATTCAATGCTGCATCTGCCATATCCATCACCACCGATTGAAAGATGTCCATTAGAATTAGTTACCCCAGGAGAATATACATTGCAAGAAGCATTTTTTTTTCTTTGTTTATTTGTTTCTAAGTCCCCACCATTTGCCCCGTGGGATGTTTCTGTTTTATTAATGAAAACACAAGTGGCAGCATTTTGGCCCTAGGGTCATTTTAGCTCTAGAGTCATCACAAGGACAGGTTATCAACCACGTGAAAAGAAATCTGCATGTCATTCTGTTGAATTTTCCAGATCTTCATGGTGAAATAGCATGAAGGGATTAATATTAATTTATATACCTTTTTTACAAAGCTGCAGTAATGGAGCCAAGAAAAATGATAGGACAGAAAACCAGCATGGAAGTGGGTGTGTTGTCTTACCCAAACAGGAAGATTCCGCTTTTCAGCAGGGAGAGCTGCTATTAGTTTGGGTAATCGTTTTTTTCCACCAAAATGAAGATTCAGGTGGTAAAGAGATTCACAGAAGAGAGGTAATATCCCACTGTTCACAGTCTGTTAGAGCTGAACACACACAATCTGTGCTGATTTTTTTCCCCCCTTCCTTTTTCTATTTTTTAAGTAGTAATATCTGAATCTGTCCCCAAAGGCATTCTGCGTGTGGGCGGTAAAATCTGGAATTCCCTAATTTCTTCCATTTTCTCCTAAAAACTATTACTGAACAAATGTAGATATCCCCCTTATTTCAAATTGAAATGCTTTTAAAGGGGTGCGTTTTGGTGCCGCCTCTGAAAGTTGGGCTCCCTGGGCAATTGTGATCACAGCCTCCCTGCAGCGCTTGTGTGCTTTATTTTATTTTATTTTTGACATCAAATTAATATTCTCATCCCTAAGTGTGAAGTAAAGGTTTGACAATAGAGTCCCTTCCTCTTTGTTAAAAACTTGCAAAGAGTTGCCGAGTTGAAAGGCTGGGTAAACCTTTCCATCTGAGGAGGTAAGCTTAGTGTTATTTCTTGTTTTTAAGCGCGCTGTACTGGCGAGCTGCAAGCTGTCTGAACATCGGAGAGAGACCCTTTGGGAGCTCCATTGGTTTTCAGCAAGTCTTTGCATGCAGTGTGTTTGTACTAGCTGAAGACAGCGCATGGCTCTCTAAATAATTTACAAGTTGATTAATAGACTCACATGGGTATAATTAGAAGAGGGAGAGACAGCAGCTACAGTAACGGGTACAGTGCTTGGGGGAACTGGAGACTTTATTTTTTTTAAAGAAACTTTCTAGGGTGCTGGGCGTTTGAAGATAAGTTGGGAAGAGCTCAGTGCCTCTTCTCTTTTGAAGTGGAAATAGGACAGTTTGAATCCGTCGAGTTTAATTTTTCACAAGCTTTAGGGGCCCTGCAGTGCAACTCCCTTTTTATTATTGAAAAAAACTCTCCATTTTTCTTTCATTTTTTTTCCACACACACGCACACATACACGGAGCCCAAACAGCAACTAATAAACAAATTGATTTTCTATTTTATTGGTTAGTTTTATAACGATGCAATCTGTTCACCTATATACGTGAACCTATATCACAAATACACTATGTAAAGTTACAGAGATATTTATGAATACACTATTCTTTAATTTATGCATTTTTAAGAAACCTTCACCTCTGTTTGACAATGCTTTTGAAGTAGCTCCGTTTTTCAAGTCAAACTTTTGACTTTTCCACTGGGACTGCTACAAAGGTTTTTTATGGAAAATAGGTAGCAGTCTTTTTTCCTACCAGGAGAAAATTGGTGGTCAAGAGAACAAAATAAAATTTAAATATACTTATTTATTTATTATTTTAAGGTGTCCATACTCCAATAAAAAAATACAGGGCTGTAGAGTAGAAAGTTTTATGTGAAGGCAATAAGTTGTCATCTTCTTTCCTAAATTTTACTTATGCATCTGTGTGCATTGAATCTCTATCATATATTAAACCAAAGTCCCCCCTTTTCTTTTTTATTATTTGAATATTCAGGAATATATTCCCTTTAATGTGTGCAGTATGCAGCAACCAAAATTGGCAAATTCATTTACCAGGCACTCAGGTCTAAAATAAAACTGGAGAGAAGATTATGAAGATTTTTTTTAAAGGCCATCCTATTTAATGTGAAAATTCTGGAAGGCCGTCCAGAAGTATGTAGCATATGTGATTTTATTATAAAGATTCTAGTTAATCTGGCTGTTTTATGGGGCAGTTGTGGCAATCGGTCAGTTCGTGTATATGGTTATATACATTTTTACCCTTCTCCTGTTGTTTTTATCAGTATTCTTCATTATTGATGCTCCAGTATTTAGTTCTCCCGACTCCCAGGGCCGGTGCTGCTGGAGAAGTGGTTTGCATGGGGAGGGCGCTAGGACAGGGTGCAAGTTACCAGCACCAAGGTGCTGCAGCACCCATGGGGATTCGAGCGAAGTTTGGGTCTTCAGCCTTGTGGCAAGATTGGAACTTCTTAGCAGCAAAGCACAATATAAATGCAAAGTCAAAGTGTTAATCTCTTGGTTTGGGGGTTGCTTATTGTTGACAGTTGTTCTTGAGGGGAAAAAAAAGCTTAGGGATGGTTTTGGTTTGGTTATTTTGCTACTCTTTTTGAAGCCTAGCTGAATAAACCCCAAGCTCGTGAGCAAAACACTGCTATTTAGAACAGATTTGCTTTTCTTTTTGCAGTTTAGGGTGGAGAAATCACGTGAGGTTTTATAAGAAAGCAGAAAATGAGAACATGTTGCATATTTGCAGTCTCCCTTTTAAGGTCTTTGGAGTTTGAATTCAAAGTCTCTGGTGCCATCAATACAGGATCGGATCAGGCCCCTGTGTGAAACAGACTTTTTTTTTTTTTTTTTTAAAGACAAGCAGAACATCTAATTGCTTTTTTTTTTTTTTTTTTTTTTTTTTTAACGTTTTTGAAGCATTGCATTCATTCACGATTCTCTACATGAGCACGAAATGAGCCCGGCTGGCACTGCATTGATTGCCCCTTGCTAATTTGTTCCATTTTTAGGCCTGGATGCCCCTTCCATGCACTGGAGGAGCAGCCAGGGGAGGGATGCGGCAGCTGGGACCCCCCTTACGCAGCTGGAGCTCACACTGGCACCAGGCAGCATTAGGAAGGCTCAACACACCCTTTCTCATCCTCCTTTCTCATCCCGGTGTTTGGTTCTAACCCAGTGTCTCGTTTAGAAAGCAAAGGGCTTTTTTTTTCCCCTAGTATCAGCCGAAGCTTATTCTTTTTGAATATTATTACTGTAAGAAAAAGAACCCCACATTTTTATAGGGAAAATTGTCTTGCCACAAGCGCCGTACCTTCAGTGGAGCTAAACTGGTTTAAAAATAAGGAGGAAACAGGGACCTTTGTTGCTAAGTGTGGCAGTGATGGATTAGCTGGGTTAGAACTGAGCTGCTGCTTTGTGTGTCGCTGCATTAGCGCTGCAGAAGCTACAGGAGTAAAAACAAATAGTACAAATCTCTGTTTTCTTCCTGGTCTTAGGAACGTGCACGTTAAAAACATCTCTGCGAGGAAATTCAGGGGAGCCCTTGTCTGGCATGTGGGTGGATTGAGGCAGGGGGCTCCCTGGAGCCGCCGCAGCCCAGGGGTGCAGAGCCTGATGCCGGGGTCACCCCCCCAGTGTCACCCCTGGTGTCTCTGATAGCCCCTGTCATTAGGCAAATGCACAGAGACACTGAAAACATGGCAGAACATGTTTCATAAGGGAAGGGGAAGCCCTTTTATGTCTCTGTGCTGGGTTTCCCAGTTTGGACTTAATTTCTGTTCCTAGATCTGAAGTTGCCCCTGGCAGGTGAAGCGGCGCTGGGAGGCTGGAAGGTGAGCAGGTCCCTCACTGTGCTCCAGACAGGGATTTCTGTAATTCCGGCTTGGTGGATGAGGGAGAGCGCGATGCGCCGCTTTGACGTGCATTTCGGAGAGCCCTGGTTCATCTTGTATAGTTGATGATTTGGGGATCATACAATAATATGCAATTATCGTGACTTCATCTTTAATACAGATGGTTTTTACTTGAAATGAGAACAAACCTCAAAATATATATATATTTTTTATAATTATTGCAAGATAAAAAACTACCCAAAAATGTAGAAATGAAATATTTTATTGATATTTATTTTATTGCCTTAAAGCAATTATTCTTAAAGATGTCATTCACAGCAGTGTTTATGCAAAAGAAAAAAGTGTATGAGTGGGGACCGTAAGTGCAATTCTGCATAAATAATAATGAATAAGCGGCATCGCCAGCGCCGCATCAATGGGGTGGTCTCGGCCTCTTTCTTAAGCTCAGCCTAAGAGGCTTAAGGCCTCTTTCCTAAGCTCCGTGCGCTGCGGAGCGCGGCGGCTCCCGGCGCGCCCGGCAGGTGGCGCTAGAGAACAAGCAACGCGCGCCGCCCCCCCCCGCCCCGGCCCTGCTGAGGCGCCTGGCTGCTCCTGCGCCAAAACTGCCCTTTTTCTCCCCTTTTTATCGCGTGGGAGACACGGCGGCTTTCTGTTTTTATCTACAGGGCCCAAAATTGGCCGCGTGCTCTGCAAAAATCCCGGTGTCACAAATCTTTTGGCAAAATTAAATCAACTATTGGGCAAGCTCTGTCACAGACCATCACTTTTAGCTCTGTCTCACATATTAGAGGCAAATCCGTGTGGTCTCTGAGGGCCTTAAGGTGAGCAAGGAATCAGAGTCTTTATCCGAAAGCCTCGGCTGAAGTGACCCATTGTGAATAATCAGAGTTCCTAGCGCAAGGAGATATTCAAATCTCACGTTTTGCTAAATTTAGAGTTGACAGGACAAAGTAGCCCTTGGCAGTAGCTTATACTTAGGGCAAGATGTTAACTGTCAAGTACCAGGATCAAGCCTCAGGCATCTGAATTAGCAGGGAAAATCTTCATGCCTAACTGAAAGAAAAAAAAAAAAAAACCCCTCTCCAATAACCAAAGATAAAGAGTAAATGGACAATATTGTCAAAAGGACCTTAAACTTTTTGCAGCACAAAGCGGACAGATTTTATGTCTGCCAGCACATTAGTGCTGTGCTTAGAATCAAGGGTTTATGGGTTTGGAGGAGTGAGTCAATACCCTTAAAAAGTCTGGTTTAAAGGGAGATATATGGAGGAGGAATCAATTTAAATATGATAATTGTATAGCTTGGAGCACTGACTGCATTGGAGCATTGGAGAGTGGTGCCTTGTAATCTCAGTGTTTTTGCCTTTCAGATTGTGCCTTTAAGGTGCTGTTACCTTTGTCTTGAGCCCTCGGTATGATTTTGTCAGTTCATTGCCTGTTACCGTCCTCTATTAGCCCTGCAAATCTGTGGGTTGGGTAAGACCTAATAGACCACGTTCCTGTGACATTCATGAGAAGTACCTCTTACTTGTGAAAAACTTTGAAGCTCTGGGAAGTAAAATTATTGTTTTTTAAAATGGACCTACTAGAAGTACTGATTGATAGTCCTGGAGGCCAAAGATCTCTAGGTGTCCACACAGCATGCGAACAACTACACTTTCAAGCTTCTGTTCCTTGTTTGATCTTACCCTTGAAAGGATTAGATCACTTCTTAGGTCCACATCTACTATTTGAGCTATGTAATCCAGACCTTTAAAATAGTCCTAAACAGACTGTGGGGAAAAAGGAGATATAGGCTGTGATATTTGCATCAAATGAGAATATATGCATGAATGAATAACTTTCCTGTATGGAGCTGCTTGTGGCCCAATCCTGCCATCTCTGAGGTTCCCCATCACCTCAGTCCTCAGCTACAAAGTCTTGCAGCATCAGGTGTCACTAGCTCAGCTACTCTGCAGAATTGCTGCTATGGGGTGAATTTTACTCCTCTGCCTTCATTTCTCTTCTTAATAGAGATGTGCTTCTGCATTACCTAATAGGATATCTTTCTTTGCTAGCAAAATTGTAATTTTTACAAGAAACTTATCTTTGGACTTCTCTAACGATAAAGTAAAATCTCTCCAGAGCCTCGTTCGCCCAACTTTCAGAGACAGAGTTGGAAACTCACACAAGCTTATGTTGAAAAGGAATTGATTATTCAAAGCTCTCGTGCTTCATAATCTACTTAAAACATGTAGATTGACTGTCTCGTCAGAAAAGCTCTGAATTTTACTTTGCTAGATAGCCCTCTGGGTCATGTACTTGAGGCTGGGAGACCCATGGCTAGTTACTTCCAGGCTGTGTGCCACTCCAATTACAGGTTATTAATTTCCCTTGCATTCAAGAGGCAGTTCCACATGGCTGAAAAGGAATACCACGCTGCAGAGTGCTTCATTACCTACTCACTTTGTACATCGGCAAAATAAGAAAAATACTGATTTCTTTCTTCCTCTTTTCCCTCCGTTTCTTTTTTTTCTGCTGGTCTGTGGAAGATGTTTTACAGCTTTAATGCAGCAGTTTTAAGTGTGACTGTTCCTGTTCAAGGGCAGCTGATGTACTTTGTAATGCCACTGAACAGCCAACAAGCTCTGTTCCCCCATTGTGTTGAAGTGATAGGTATGTTTGCTAATCAAGAGGAGAGCAGAGCTTGCTGTCTGACTTGTTTATGTTTTATTTCTCCCATCAAGCTTTACAGGGAGACACAGAAAATATGTAAGCATCTATATTATTCAGTGATGTATATGCGTACAAGAGTACAATCTAAAGTGAACTGCTGATATTTTCTCATCGGTTGTCATTGAAATTATGAACAGGATTGCCACATCTACCTAGGATTATTCAAGAAACGCCTGGCATTCTATTAGCTGGACCATTAGTTAATTGCCACTTCATCCCACTTTGATGTTTTTCCTTCTGTGGTTGCTTCAATCTTGTTCAGAAAGAGCCACAAATGTGTAGGAATTTGATAGGGTCTTCACAGAAGACCTATGGGCCATGGTCAGGTAGAGATGGGATCTGATTTTCATCAAAATCACCTCCGAATATTCTCCTAGGATGTAGAGTTTCTCCTTCTCCTGTGTAGCATGGAAGCAATTTGGGACCCCAAACTGGAGAGATTTCAAAAATGCTGCTGGAGGAACCAACAAGGGCATCACCCTTATGGGTGTATCCAACATCAGCCCCCCATTCCTGGAGTTTTCAGCTTCTGCCCTGATTCCCTGCTCATCTCACAGGAAAGAGAAATGCCTCCCGTCAGCCCAGGCAGCAGAAACCTACTTTAATAGGGTTCTGGTCAAGGGTCTGTATGGCTCATGCAACTCGCTTGCCAAGTCGGGTTTAAGCATTCTGAAAATACTTTAAAAATCCCGTTAATTGGGCCTCTTAATAGACCCATGATAATGATTCCAGTGGAAGTTTGCTGCAGACAAAAAATCAGAAGCACCAGGAAAATTCCATCAACCTTTATATTTGGGAAGGAGAAGATTAGATATTGGGTTTTTTT
>JAVCKT010005881.1:0-11009 GCA_032273925.1 Rhynchotus rufescens | reverse complement strand
TTTTTTTTCTTTTTTTTTTCCTACTGGAACTTCTTGGTTTTATATTATTTCATGTAACGTGGAGGGTAGAGAGCAGAATTTACTTGCACAGAGCAGTGATATCATCCTCCTATCCCCTGTATGCCTGCCAGGAGCCGAGGTCTTGGATAGAGAGGTATCATCTCTCTAATAACATTTTTACTTTCTGCTCCAATATTGTGTAGTTAATTTTATGAATCTCATTTTAAAAGGAATACCTAGTTTTGCACTGTCATTTTGCACTGTCAAGTATCTGATACTGACTGTATTATATTCCATTCCCTTTTATTTTAGCAGCTGGAAATAGTACTCAACTTTTTTTTTTTTAGTATAATATGAAGTGGATGTCCTCAATTAATACACCAATCTGTTTTCTAATTAATTCTCTGTGGTTTTCCTCCCTTTTTGCTGGTGCACTGAATCCTGAGTGCAATTCTGTAAACTCAGTGATTTGATTATTTAAAGGAGACGTAATCAATCTCATGATAAAAGGTATAAGTTTTAGCAAATGCTAAATTTCAGGAAGCAAAAGGATTCTCTTATAGCTGTTTTAAAGCCTGGGATAGAAGTAGGTTTTAATGTGTGCTGACAATAATATACTCTTCTAAAATACAGGCACGTACCTGTCAGCTATTGCTAAAGCAAATTGCATTGTTAGGAATCTGACGCATACGCTTCTCTGCAAAGAATTCTTGTTGTGTTTCTGTATGCAGATGCAATGGCAGGATGAGTATCAAAACATCAGCGCTGCATGATGTGGCTTTATGTCGTGAATTTTATTGCTTGTTTCCAGTAGAGGCAACAGTGTATTAGACATCCTGTACAAATAAAGAGGAGGACTGTCATTGCTGCCTGAGAATTGTTTTGGCTGCTTGTTTTTGCTGACTTTTTTGTGGTTATTTAGTAGTAAACACAGAGCATTGTGAGGGTCCTTTGAAAATTTAATAGACACCCTTGTTGAGCCTGAATATTTAATTCTTCTATTTAAAAAAGAAAAGAAAAGAAAAAAAAATATAGTGAATCACCCTGATTGAAATATTTTACTTTGTGAAAGCTATAGTGAAACTATGCTGGATACCTCTTTACTAGGGTGTTCCATTAAGTAAAACGTAAAAGCTACATAGTAATTCTAAGCCCTTTTAGTCTTGCTGATGTTACCTTATTCACTAAATAGTAATAAAGGAAATAGAACTTTTATCTCTAAAATTAGGGAGTCATCAATGCAGTAATTACAGTAAATTTTCAAAATTTATTTTCAGTTGTAAGAGCTTCAAGGTTGGGCAAATCAGAGAAGTATCCCATCTAGCCTGCTGCAGCAGAACCAACATCCCCTCCTAAGTTAAATACAGTATGCATAATATTTTTTTATTTTTTTTTTTTTTTTTTTTTTTTTTTTGCGGTTTCTTTTATACAACTCCAGTAATTATTTTTGCATTTTTATAAGATTGTATCACGCAGTTCAGTGTTATATCTGTATATCATGAAATTACACAGGCATCAGTTTTTATCACCTACTTGGCTGTAGCCCTATGGCTTCTGGTAGCTTTCCATGATACTGCAGTCAACAAAGTCAACGTTAATTCTTATCTCCAAAACTGTATCAGATGTAAACAGAAATATCTCTTTGTATTATCATTCCCATAGCAGTCTGACCAGAAATAGGACTGTGTTTCTTGTTTAATTACAGATCCTGCAAACAAAATAACTGTCTGTTTTTAATCCCTTGCAGTCCCAGACAACCTTGTTGTAAAGATCGTGGCAAAACGGCTGAACACACTCGACTGCGTGACCAACGGTTGGGTGCTTTGTGGTTTCCCAAGAGACATAGAACAGGGAGAACAACTGCAAAGAGCAGGAATTATTCCAAACAGGTAAGATACACATTTAGTAATTACGACATTAATTATGGGAAAAACGAGACTGTGGAAAGATAGACAGAGTTTTACTATCATCATATAGACAGAACCTTCCAGGGCTAGAAAAGGAGCCTCATTCCCAAAGACTAGGAAATAGAACATTGGCCTTGCAAACCTCCAGATGGCCAAACTGTGGGAAAGATTAAAGGTTTGTTTTTCTGGTTATTTGTTCGAGTTGCCTCTAAAGGCAAACTATAAGAAGTGGATTAAAGGTTGGATTATATCAGAAGGTATATTTTATTTGCAGCAGGAGGGGATCTACATCTTCTTAGCTCAGGATTGGCATAGCATCATGGAATTTATTAGTATTGCGAGGAACTCATTATGAGACTTTTGGGTTTTGTGAAATAATTAAAAACATCATATGAATTATATTTTATTTGTGCTATAGAGAGGTGTTCAGAAGTGTAATATAAGAGAAATGAGCATCAAAAGGGAACTGTTGTGGCTGCCAAGTAAATAAAAGGGGTTACTCTTCTCAGATGGTCCAGAGGTGCTGAGGGTTTTGAAATACTGGATTGCTCATCAAAGCAGAGAGGCTTTTTCCCTTGCTCCCCAGAAGTTCCTGGGTCAGTCCATGCTGTTGGCTGACACAGCAGCTGCTCCAAAGGCACACATTGGGATTTTGTAGCCTCTGTGCTTTCTGGAGGCTTGTCCTTGTCTAAGAACCAGTACTGGGAAAGGTGCAATAACCACATATAGGTTTAAACTGGCAAAGTTACTCTTCTCATGTCTTCCTTGTGGCTGCCTTCAACCTTCCTCCCGTCCCACATCCCCCATGTGGGTACAGTGGAAAGAACTGAGAGAGCTGGACTGTGCTGGGGAGAGATAAAAGGAGAGAGGGAAGAGAGGGAACTTGCAGTCATCAAGGCTTGGGAAGGAAGGATGTAAAAACAGCAGTGGTTTTATTTATTAAAAATAATACAAAATACATCTTAAACAGAAATTCATTTCATGAAAAAGGGAAAAAGATTCTGGACCTTATGTAGATTGATTTAAATATCATTTCCCTTTGAATATTCTTCATGTGCATTTTTAAAGTAGGTCCTGGGTCCCTAAACATGTACGTGAATACAGGCGATCAGTGAGAATACTCATTTGTCTGCAGCACACTCCTTTACAGAACTGAGACCTTAGCAAGCAAGGAGGAACAGCTGGTTATAAAATCCTGTTTTAAAAAAAATTGCACTCATCCATTTGCTCAGCTTCCCTGAGCATGCTTAAAGGGCTCTGCACATTCACATTTGCATTAAGGATTGGGCCCTTACTATTTCATACAGGGGTTGAAGTGAGGGGCAAAAATAGGACATCATACTATCTGATTGATTCTGGAGCTGATATTCTCCTTGCAGCTAAAGTAGTGGGTATATAAGGAAGAGAGGGTGATTATAAACAACAGGACATATTGCAGCATAGGATAGCAGGGCAGTAATTCAGTTTCAATTGTGATGCTAGTTATAAAACACTATCTGCAGAGGTAGTGTTTCTGACATCAGGAGAAAGCCCTGATAGAATTATAGCCTTGAAATCAATCTGGGAATAGGATGCAGAAATCTATAAATCAGACACAGAACAATCTACAAAGTCTCAATTTTAGGAGGGCTCTGTTGATGAAATTAGATTAAAATAAATTTACATATATATCAAGTTTATTATTAAAATCTAGTCACATCAGTAAACAAAATTATTTGTGAAAGGGTATGTTACTCGGTGGTTTGAACTCCAAGTAGGCCTCTTTGGCTGATCAGAACCTGGAGTTATTGTCTGGTTGTCAAGTCATAAATCTATTCCTTAGAGCTAATAAATGGTTAGTGTTCAAATACTATGTTTTATCTGACTCCCACCTCATAAAGCTGGTATACATAATACTAAATTATACAGCATTGAGCAGGATCAGTCTCCTGGCTCCTCCATCTTATGGAAAGAAAAAACAAACCTAGTAATTGATGATCGGAAAGAAGGAAAATAAAGTTATTTGAAAACAAACAAAATGGGCTATAAAGTTTGTTAAAATGTAATAATAAAAAAAACTCGTACAGCATCAGCCACTGCATCGAAAGAACTGCCCCGGTGCAAAAAGGAAAATAAGTCATTTCCCACTGCAAATCTAAGGTACAAAGTATTCCTTAAATTAGACTTTGCAGTAGAGCAAGTGCAGAGCAGTGCAGGGAAACTTGGCTTGTATCAGACAAAAACCTTTCCTGTTCCTGCTTGCGAAGCAGTTAGGGCTTAAGTGGACAGGATCCTGATCCTATTGAACTGCAGCAGCCTTTAGGGCAAATGAGAAGCTGAATGTATTAGTGGTCTCTCCGCTCTCTAGCAAAAGAGCATCATTAACTACTTAGTGTCTCAAGAAATTGGGAGTCCAAATGCAATTACTGGTTGACGTCTGAAGCTCAGGACTACTACTGCTGAGTTTGAATACAGTTCCTCATCCTAGCAGGTATAAATAGCTATTTTTGCTTTTTTTGTTGTGAATACTTGAGCAATAACAGTAGATATCTAGTTCAGCCCTGGATATTTCTAATATAGAGAAAACTCTTGCTTATAAAATTCTGCTCACACCCTTCTCCATCCTTAGATATGTTTAAATTAAAGCTGGGCAAATTGTGCTTCAAGGCATGTTGTTAAAAAAAAAAAAAAAAGGCAGAAAGCTGAAGGTTGGGTTTTCTTAGCAGTACAAATTGTTTAAGGCAGGCCAACTGCTCTCTTCCAAACTTACAGTTAAAATAGGATTCAGCAGCAACACTGTCATCTGTGATATATCCCTCTCATAATTAACTTCAGCCAGTTCGTGCCCAGCTGTCTGCTGGTCCCAGGCCAGTTTCTGGCAATCGGCAGTTTCAGGATTTCCTGAGCCAGAGGGTCATCTGGACCACTGTGGCTAATAGCCCATTTTTATTGACTTCATAATCCATTTTTCAACACATTATAGTTTGGGCCTTCACCAAATCATCTGGAAAGGAGTTTATCTTTTTAACTGGGTTTCATAGGAACACTCTCCAGGCTGTTTGTTTTAAACCTCCCGCCTGGGGATTTCTTTGGGGTTCTTTAGTCCTTCCAGTAAGAAAAATAGTTATAAATGTTCCCTGATGAACCTCTCCTAACACTCCTGATTTTATAAACCTCTCAGATGTTCCCACGCAGTCATCTCAGATCAGAACTGTTCATGTCATCAGAGCTTTGGTTGTTTATCCTTTCCTTTCCTGGAGGTCATTCCACTCTTCTGATCATCCCTCTCCCTGTTCTCTGCCTTTTCTGGCTATTGTAGCTGCTTCTTTTCCAAGATGGGACAACCAAAATGCATTCAGTTTTCCTCATAATTGCTAATGTTCTAGTAGATAGTACTGTGATAGATTTTGGAAGAATGCTTTGTATGTGTGTAGAATATAGCAGCTATTTTTAGAGTGTCGTTTTCATTGAAAATATGCTGAAAAAGTGTCATGCATCTCAATTTAGTGTATATAAACTTGGCAAGAAGAAGCCTTTGGGCCCCTTAACTCAAACTCTCTGTAGCTGAAATGGTAACTAAATTTGTGTTAAAGTTCTCCTCAAACTGATAAAACAACTTCCAGTGGTTCCCATTGCACTGGTCTGTCCGGTCCTGCCTTCTTTCCCAGTACAGCAACAAATAGCTTCAATATCTGGCACAGGTTTTCTGGTGTTGCCTGCAAATGGATTTACTTGTATTCCCTTTTAATGTAACATTTTTAAACCTTGTTTTTCAAGAACCTGTAATGAAGGTGTTTAGGCTAATGCAATTTCTAATTTCTAAGGCAGGATCTCTGAATATGTGGAGAACAAAAGGGAAAAAACAGAATGGAAAGAAAAGATTTTTTTAAAACTCTTTGGTCTTTACATGGGGCTTTCATATTTCTGCAGCTGATCCCAATATGGATTAGGGATAATAAACAGCCTATTAATGGAGGCCTGAACTAGGAAATGGAGTTTGAATCGGCGGCAGAATTCAATGGCTGGTGCAGGTTAATAACTCCATTACTACCAGCTCTCTTCTTTAGCCATTTGAAGAGCTTGGTGTTAGCCTTATCTTACTCCTCATTAATTGAGCTAATAGAACCCCAGCGACCTTACCATGCTGCCATTATCTGCGAGTTTACCAGACATGGACTGGAATACTTATCACTGAATATGTATTCTGCAGATGCATTTTTTTCACTTTTTTTTTTTTTTTTGTTGAAGATTGGCTGCCTTCAGATTCTTTTTGTTTCTGTGTTGTCCTTGTTGACAGCTATGTAGTCGAAAAATACTGTAAATGACTTAATTATAATCTTATCAAGGAATAAACTAAGTCCCGAAATAGTTGCATCAATGAAACATAGCAGGGATTGAATTATTTTGACATAGAAAAACTTATAGCGAATTTTTAAAGCTTTGGCGTAATCTAAGTGATGGATACTGTACCTTTATAATAGATGGGTTTTTAATTGGTGACATAAAGAAATCTGATGAGTAACAAAGAAGTAAGGCTCTAATGATCTCTTATTTTCCCCTCAATTAATCGGGAAAAGAGTAAAATAACTCTTTTTTTAGGCAGATCGGATCTGTTTTACTTTCTTTCTCTTCTGATTAGAAAGCTGTTTCCTCTTATCAGACCCTTTAGCCTGATTGCTAATGATTGTTTTCACTAACAATAATTGGTTTCCATTTATCATCACTTTGCAGGTCACTGCTCCCACCTAGAGCCTTCCTCCTCCTCCTCCTCCCCAGGCCGAAGGCCAGTCAGCCAGACCTGCACAGTGTAAGGAGCAGGTGATTGGCAGCCAAAGGGGGCAGGACAGAGACAGATCTTTGAGGCCAATCATATCCTTACAAAATAGAAATATATTCTAGATGATGTGTTTTAGAGGATGAATTCTCACTCATTTCCCCCTCCCCAGCAGTGGTTATTTGTCCCCTAAGCTAAGCTTACCGTACATACGGGTTACTTTACTGTGACAGATGATTTTCCACGTTCGATGCCAAAGCAGCACACAGGCAGTGTTTTTCCAACTCAAATCCAGTAGAATTAGCTTCTTGCGCAGATTTTTGAGATTTGCTGGAGAATTTTTACTCTCTTCCTCCTCTCTTCTTTGCTAGATTGTCCTATGTCTTCCTTCATAAAACAGTGCTGATCCTAATAGAAACCGTGGCTGTTGAGGAATCCAGTAGTTACAAAATTGGATCACTACAATAAAAAGATTCTAATGTCACTTTTGCAGCCTTTACTGCACATTCTGCCTGACCTCTAGCTTTTTGTAGCCTGGAGAAAGCCATTAATATGCATCCTGAGTCAACAGAAGCAAAACATCAAATACCATTTAAAAATCATTTTACAGATTTTCTATAGGATGTTGTGTTTGCTGTCACAAGCATCACTTCTTGTTTCTTGCTCTGGTTCGGCGAGAGGAGGTGGTATATTTGGCTTCGGCTGTGGGAGGCAGGTATTATTTTTAGAAGTCACCTCGTGCAAGCGCCTTTGGATGGCTGGAGGTTGTTTGGTGCAATTCTGGATACAGCAATTAAGGAGATCTCTGATTTCAGCAGGCTTCCTAAGACTCCAGGAAGAGGAAGGGAGAAATGCTGTTTCCAAGTGAAGACTCTTTTGTAAGGACACAAAACCACATGCACAATCATTCCTTTTGCTGCTGAAAGGAGGGTTATTTTTCCAGAGCAAGCACCTCTCACAGGTGAAGAGAGATTCAGAAACCTGAAGATTTTCTCTCCCGATTTCCTGTATATTTAAGCTGCTTTTCCTCTAAAGATGTCACCTGTATCAGGGTTACCTTTCTGAACTCAATGCCTGGCTGGAAAGAGAAGGAAAACTCGTCAAAAGCAGAAGAGTCTGGGCTACTTCTCATCTCTTTGGCAATGGTGGCAAGTCATAACAAGACGGACCAAATCAGCAAAATCTCTGTGCTTTCTTTGCATGGGAGCAGGTACAGTCAGATTGTGAAAGCACTGGGCTTATTATTAATGCTTTCTGTGCCTCACAAAATGTCATGAAGTATCCACAGACCTTCAAGGCAGTGCCAGTGTTCCCAGCTCCCCTTTTGACTTCCATAGCTGGATGCCTGCAGAGCAGCAGTGATCTGATCAAGGTAACTTTGGGTGGGTGACATTGGTACTGTTGAATCTTGAGAAGTCAAAGGACTTTGAATTACGTCAAATTTGCCCTTGCAGGAAGCTTTCTGCTTGAATACTTGGCTCTCTAATTTGTGAAAAAGTGGATTAAATCTGAACTTAGCTGCCATTTCAGAAAGTCCTGGTTCAACGTTCCTTGGTGTGGTCTGTTCCACAAGAGTTCCTATGCTCTTCTGTGCTCAAAGGACTGGCTTGTGTTCCTGCAGGCAAAAAGTATTTATTGTAGAATGCTTTTCTGAGATTGTCTCAAATTCCAGAAGGGAACTGAAGATCTTTACTAAATCCAGAAACTCATGTGCAAATCTTTCTTATATTATTCAGGAGACTGAGGTGACAGGCTTCTTGTGTTTGGTACCTTGGGAACTTAGGCATTTCCATTCTTGCTAAGGGCAAATACATTGTTCTCAGAAGGAGATCTGAGAAGTGGTTTGCTCCTCTTGGTTTGCTCCTGGTTTGCTCCTCCCCTTTCCTGGGTGGGATCCAGCAGCATCCCAAGATGCTGTCGGGATGCTGTAGTGTTGAAACTGAAAGCCCACCCTGCAGCTCTCATCTGAGACCATTTTTGCTATTGAAATAACAGTTTAGCTAAGTTTGGTAGGAAGGAAACACGTACATGCTGCCATGTACCATCAGTTGCATTTCATGGAATAAAATGCAGGTAAATATCACCAAAGTAAAACATTTTGTCATATTTGGTCAAATGTTTTGTCATTCTGAATATTTCTTCATAGACTACAGCAGTCATTTTCAAAAAATACACCTTAATTTCTCCAGTAATTTTTGGGACAAGCTTGTGCCAGCTGCGCTCTGGTTTAATAATCTCTTTGGATCTGAGACTTCTGCCAGGATAAGGCTTTGCTATGAGCTGGCAAAACTGGCCCACTCTGAAAACCACAGCAGGGTGGGAATTATGCTCCTTTTACTTAGATTCTCCAGGCTGAAGATCTGGGAAGACAAGTGCATCAGTCTGTAGCAAATATAATATGGCTTGGGTGATTAAAACTGTCAAGTAATATTGCATATTGAATGGAGACTAGTTTGTCATTACCATGAGGATTAGAAAGCGTAATCTTCATTAAAACATCACTGGATTTACTGCTGTTTGTCTTGGAACCAGATATTTGCTCAGAATTTTCTAGTAAGTAAATTTAGCAAGTGCGGGGCAATTTAGGAGAGCAGAACTGAATCCTGTCATGGCTTATACTGGGGAGAGGCGCTGCCGTGATCCCTCGTGTCTGACACAGGCACTCGATCTAATTCTATTCATTTGGATCACTAGCAGTCACATAAATGTGTTAATCACCATCACTTAAAATGACTTCTTTGGCTCAGATGTAAGTAGTGACCCAATCTTCTTATGCTGTGTAAAGATCCTATTTTTTGTCCTAAGATGTGTAATGTCTTGAGAGGGCAGCATTGCAGAACTCTGTCCTTCCTAAGGCTTCAGAAAATCTTTAAATAAGATTTTCTCCTGTCCCAGAGAAGCTTTTATCTTATACTTTTCTCAGATGTGTTTCTGTAAGACTAGGATCATGGCTTGCACATGATCTGATCTGAATTCTGATTAATATCCCACTGATATGCAGTGAATGATGCAGAGAATGATATGTCCTTTTGGTGTAACAGACCTAAGTTCACAGTACAGCCAATTAAAAAATAATTATTTCCTTTTAGTAGTAAGTGTTGCCACTTTTCAGAACACGAGACTGGAACAGTTGATTTCAACAGATTTTCAGGCAAAAAAAAATAAGAGTTGGACTGGATTTTGGATTTTTACTGGACAAAGATATGTCCAAAGATTTAAACAACAACTACAAAAGTGGTTTCTCAATCCTTTGAGTCTTTTGGACTGCTCAGATTGACATTTATTTCTTAACAATGTTTCCAATAAAACACTGAACTGTCAAAGCTAAGTTGCAAGTATTTGAAAACTTGCCATTTTTTTACATTTTACCTTCTCTTTTTGAAAGTGGAGTTTTCTCACAGAATTCTGTCTCCAGAGGTACATTTGTAACCTCCACAGATGATACTGCACAGATAGAACCAAATCCTTGGTTTTCTTGTCAGCCTTCCAAATATAATTGCAGCTTGAAAACTCGCTGCCATTTTTTGGTAGAAAATGCAGCTACCATTACAATGAACCTAGGATTTTATTAATGTTCAGTCTCGGCTTCTGACCTCTCCCCTCAATTGTGAATAAGTTGCTGAAATGCATTTTGCTGGGTGGTTATTGAAGAACAGGTTGTTTTCCAATTCTGTTACTCAGACCAAGTGTCTGCTACCCAAACAAATCATCCCACACAACACTGGAAAACTTTCCTAACCTTTGGGGCAGGAACTTGGACAAGTTCCAAGGACAGGAGCTTGGACAAGAGCTTGGACAAGAGCTCCAGGACTAGCTCTAGTTCTTAAGGTCTTCTCTATGTCCTTTTTTGTTTGTTTGCTGTACATTTACATTATAAAAGCATTTATAATGTACTTTGTTTCCTATTATAAACATAGGAAGTTCAGCTTTCGTATTGTCCCTTCTGCAAGCACTTGAGCCTGGTTTCCATGGATTTGTGAAGCATCATCTTGCTTTACTGCTCAGTGCAGGAGAGCCCTGGGTTTGGGCTGAATCTTTGTTTTTGGTTCCTGCCTTCTGGAGAATTTCTCCGTGGTTCCTAAGTTTCTAATCATGTTGTCTTCCTTTCCCCCACCCCTACCTGACCCTGCTCTCGAGCTCAACTGTTGTTTTACCTTGTTGATGGTTTGTCTATATTTGCTTGAACCAGATGCCCCTCTTTGCATGCAGCACTGGGACTCATCCCTTCTCTCCTATCAACAATAATTAGCCTTGTAAGACTAATGGAAGAAATCGTGTCTAATTACCCTGTTGAAGGCCCAATTATGTTATTAACATTTGTGGGCTATAAGCTAATGATGAGGAGAGCC
>JAVCKT010005880.1:0-13160 GCA_032273925.1 Rhynchotus rufescens | reverse complement strand
GTATCATCAGCAAACTTGCTGAGGGAGCACTCCAGCCCTTCATCCAGGTCGTTAATGAATAAGTTGAACAGGACCGGCAACCAGCAACCTGCCTGACCATGACCAGGTGATTCAGGACTTTTTAGCTGTAATATCCATGTTGAGAATGGCAGCACATCTGGTGATAAGAGGTTCTGGATCCCATAAATCACACATCACATCCCCTGGATTCACAAGGAGGGTGCTAAGACCTACACCTACTCAGTATTCTTCTCCGTTAGAGAGGTTAGGCTGTATTCGTGTCTCCAGAGAAAGAAAAAATATATGTTCCTTTTTCAAAAGTGCCCAATAATGGTCTTCAAAGAGCCAACATGGTAATAAACTAGTGACAATTGTTTACTAATTTGATGGATGAAGGTATCTTTTAGAAGGGGAAAGAAGACATTGTGTAAACAATAACTAGGTTATTGTTACTGCTGAAAGGGAATGTGAAATATAATGAAACAGATGTGAAAGATAACCTTTGTGCTAGAGAGTGGGGGAAGAAAAGCTTTTCATTGAGAAGACCACATTTTAAAAATGCATTTGATAGCGATGATACAGTAACTACTACTGTAAATACAGTTTTCTCTGTATTTAAAGAGACGTTTGATTTCCAGACATACAATTCAATACTACGTTAACTGGCAGCTTTGGTGTTTAGAAATGGATTGTGTTGAGATACAAGAAGTAAATGTGCTGTTAGGAAAGGTTTATATTAAAGCCATGCAAGGGCTTTGTATCTGTCAGGAGGCAGAATAAGGGCCATCTTAGGGCTTGCCAACATGCTCAGTTGAAATTTGCAAATCATCCCCTGTCATACACCTGCATGGATGAACTTGGAGAAATTTTGCAACTTGAAGGATACAAATATCCATATTTCTGCTATGTGGTTATGTACATGGAAGTCCTGGATCAACTCACATTCAAGCAGTTGGGCTAGTTTTAGACTGGCGGTTGCCTGAGGGTTGTCTTGTCTGGAGGTTGCCTTGCACAGACCAAATAAAAGTGCTTTAAATGCTTTGGGGCTCTGCCTCCTCCCAGGAATTCCATCAAAACAAAACTATTCCTCATTTTAGGAATTCACTTTTTTTTCTTACATTGGGACATACCTATACATGGTTTTAGGTATTTAGGTGCTCCTTAGGCACCCAAATACTCCCTGAACCACATTCCTTTTATTGGGCAGTAAAAAATGAGAATTTTATTCATTTTTGGTCTTATTTGGTGACTCCACAAATTAATGTTAGGGAAAGAAAAGAGGGGGGTACCACTCATCTCACCTTTGTAACTAGTCAGGATGTGAATGTCTGTGCATCTCTATTGTGTTGTGTGAAGTGAAAAGTGCAGGTGGAGAAACAGTTTCAAGGACCTCTGTGGACTAAAGGTGTGTTGCACAGTTATCTGCGTTCCCTCCAGGACATGTACAGTGGCTTATATGATCTCTACTGGAGTTTTGCCTTCATCTTACCCATCTTATCCTCTTTATAGCAGCCTATTCATGCACTTAGTTCTAGGTTAGTTCATCTTGATCATCTCCTCAGAGTTTTTACAGCTGGTTTTTTTTTTTTTTTTTTTTTTTTTTTTTTTTTGTGACTGGCATGAGTATCCACCAGCATTCTGCTTTCTTCCACCTCCTTCCTCTTTATTTTTTTTATTTTCCTCTGTATGTGAAGGGGGAATGACCATCAGATGCTAGATGTGCCCCTCTCTGCTAATTTTTCTTTGAGAGTAGTCTCTAGGCCAATGCGTCATGATATATCTCCACCTGGCTTTGCTACCAGGCAGGACAAAAGACATCTAATCTGCCTCCTTTGCAAGGAGGAAAGTTTGTGCAGAACACAGACTTGATGCTGGGAGGTGGGAATGTTTTTTAATTAAAATGTCAGTGACTGAAATCCCCTTAAGGTGAGAGAGCTGTCTTTTTTATTAACGTTGCTAGTAATGATACAGTCAGCTTGTACTTTGTAGAGGCATAATGCATTTCATTTAGCCTGACAAGACCTCTACGCTCTCCATGCTTTTTCTGCCTTACATCATGACTTCCCAAAGGAATTATGAAATATGGCTAGGGAGGGTGGGGGAACACTATTTTTATTTTTCCAGTTATTTTCTTTATCGCTCTCAGAGTCTTCATCATGATATTGGAAAGTGATATCAAGCATCTGAGTCGGGAGGAAGAGCCCAGAAGGAAATTAAGGTGAGAGAGACCTGAAACTGGGAAAATACTAAGATAATTCATCCTCTTTAATTAGCTCTTGCCTCACGGGAAGTATCTGCCTCTGAGTCCTGCTTCTACTCTGTTAACGGTGACTGTAAATCTTTACTTCTTCCTATAGAGGATGGAGAAACCTTGACCTGTAAGATGAAGTACTTAAGAAAATATCATGGAGGGGCTTAAAAGCTGTAGGACTGCAACCCATTTCACCAGATACTGAGGGCCTTTTCCACCATGTATTTGGAGGCCCAAGTTCCCACTGAAATCATAACGCCAATGTCTCTACTTTGCAGAAGACAAGCAATGACTAACTTGCCCACAGCTTCTGCAGTGTAGGAAGGACTCCAAGCTTCCTCATTCCTGCTGGGAGGGATGTCGTTTCACAGCAAAATTTCTTTTTTAGCTACCTAAGTGCCTTCAAGATCCCTCCATAGCACATACTTCAAAAGCTACAGTGAATGCAGACTTAAGGGTAATGGGAGACATAAAGACCCAAGATACACAATATTCCAATTGGGACAGAGCCTGTGGGTCTGACTTGAGCAATGCTGATTCCAACAGGGAATGTCAGATTCCCACAAAGGCCAGCCAAATTACTAACAACATATTGCCTGTTGTAAGTTGGTCAGAAAGCAACTTCTCTCCTCAACAGAGCTTCACTATATCTCCACAGCTGGTTCCTCACCTTGATGTGCTTGAACATAATGCTAGTCCTGGTCCATCATGTAGCTGCTCTCTTGAGCTTGCCAATCCTGGTGGCAAGAGGAACACAACCCTGCACTCCAAAGCCTCATCCTTGCACTTCCTCCACTCCTGGCAAGCAAGGTGAAACCCAGGCACAGTAGATGGCACGAAGGAGAGCGCGAGCTGCCAGAGCAACCTTTACACATGCTCGCTGCTGCTAGTCCCCACGTGCATGAATCCTATTAGCATCGATTTGCTGTTGCTAGGAGAGCGCATTGTCTTCAGCTGCGCCAAACCGTGACTCAGCGGGTCAGAGCAGATTTTCTTGTTATTTTCTTGTTTTTTTTTTTTTTTTTTAAATGCGAAAGAGAGGGAGAAAACAAAGACATCACCTCTGAGCTGTAGCCATGAGCCCAAGTTGAAGAGCAAACGATGCCCAAGGAATGAGAGGCTGGTGTGGGAGGAAGGTCCCTGGGGCTGCACTTAGGTGCAAGAAGGGATTTTTAAGAGACAAGGCGCTAAATTTCAAAAGTGCTTAAGAATTTCTGCATTGGCAAATGATCTAGCTGTAGAAATATCTCACTAAGTTCTGCACAAACCAGCCCACACTTTGGGAGCATCTTGAATGGGTTACTCATGCTGATGATATGACAAAGCTATTTCTGGGATTAGCCAGCCTCCTGCTATGTGCTGTGTGCATGTACCATATCTCCAAAATTTTTTTTCTTCCTAAATAACATTTTTTTTCCTGAGGATTGGGAAAAAAACCAAACTATTTAGTTTGTGTTTTACAGAATAGTTTTGTAAGACTGAGACTTTGTCCCGCCAACAATAAGAAAGACAATAATGTTGTCAATGCCCTCAAAATCCAAGACTTTTCATGAAATGATTTTTTTTTGAAGAAAAATAATAATAACAACAACACATCATGTGTCTGATTATCCTTGTGTCTGCTGAGTTATTAACCACTTGTGCCCTAGTCATACTCAGTGCTTAGCTGATTCACAGCTTCTCCTGACTGACCTCAACTTCTAGAAACTACTGCAGTACAGATAAATAGTAATAAAAATGGTTATTATTTCACTGGCAGGAAGAAAGGACTCTGGAAGAGAGGAGAATTAACATGAGCGGAATTTTGCTCTCCTATAAGAGTGTGACAGCAGGGCTCTTATACATTGCCCGAAAAGGAGCAGAGGCAGCAATCTGTGACTGCTCTGACCGATATTACTAACCAGCATGGCATCCCTAATAGCTCTTCCTATTTATAAGCAATTTGTTATTTAAAAAAAAAAAAAAAAAAAACACACATTCACCAAGGAACAAATAATTGAATAAGTGAAAATAACTAATAAATACTCTGAAATCCTAATCTCTTAGCAGGGAAAAATACAAATTGCATAGGATCTTTACCTGAAGTTGACTGCTCACTAACTCCTACCTTGGGACTCACTTTTCAGTGTGGACATGCACAACACTGAAAAATGAACTCTTGGGTAGGCCTGCAATGGATAGTTAAAACAAACTGTTATGGCAAACCTTGTCTTCTCCGTCACCTCTGATTCCTACCCGTGCCTTAATCTTATATAGAGGTCATTAACAAGACTTTTCACAAAGATTAGTTCCAAAATACATGGACTTCTTACTGATGGCAGCAAAAAACCTCCCTGTATCGAATGCAATGCTACCAGGCTACTCTATCCTTGTGATAGAGTAAGAGAGCCTATTTTCTTGGCTCTGCATCACAGCTTATAGCAGGGATACTAATTCACCTGCAGCAGCAGACAAATCTCTGTAGAAAACTGCCCCTGTTTTTGGACTGGTGCCCCATCTCCATGCTGATGTTTCTCTCCTGGCCTTTCCAACTCTTACTTATTTCCTTCATTTTGGGTTAGTTTCTACTGGATATCACTGACATGGATATGAGATTTGGTTGTCCTGCAGAGCTGATATTCTCTAGGTTTGGAATTGCACCCAAAGTACTTTGCCTAAGAGACTATCTGATTAGGTATTAACTATCAGGAAAATGACAGAGAACTTGCCATAATGATCCTGACAGCATATCTCTGGGTTCACCATCTAGATGACTGTAGGCCATACAGAGCAATCTTGTCTCTGTGACAGCTGTGAATGTACTCAGCTGCACCCCTTGTACCAGCAGGAGAAAATCAGAGCTTCCCTGGTCCTTCTGAGCTAAGCAAACCTGAGGAAGAGCTGAGTCCAAGATCTATCATCTCTAAGGAAGAACAAGTAGCCTGAGCATCACCACAGCTCCGACTGCTGTGAATAACTAGCTCATACCTGATACATTCCTTTTCTACCCAAGATTTCCTTAAAGGGTGAAATATCTCATTTGCCTATTGCCAGGCTTTGTTTAAGCAAAATCCTCCTCCCTCCCCAGCCTCCCTGAATGACTCAATAATTGCTTTAAGTGATTCAACACTCTCCCTCAACCTCCAACCGCCCCCCTCACCACCATTCAACTTCAACACAAGACCACACTGTTTCTCTGTTGCCAGTGAGCCCGAAGCTATTCAAGCCACTTGTTCCCCTGTGAATGGAACTGACAGAGCATCTTTTGTATGAAGGCGATTTTTGGATTTAATTGGAGGCATGCTGGGGGCAGGGCTGGGGTGGAGGTGGGAGGGAATGGGGTCACTAGGTCAGTGTTTTGGAAAGATCACCTCGGAGGAGAGATGGACATTTGGGAACAGGCTATATGTGCATGTAAGGGCAATACTCTCAGTTTTTGAGATATGATCGTGATATCTCTTTGTTTTATATATATATATATATAAAATAATGAATCAATTTTATAATAATAGTCATTTTGAATCTATAATGATAGATCCCAAGGTACTTCCTGTAAGGATCCCTGGATAATTTGAGCGGTGGCGAAGGAGGCCTGATGTCGGAAAGGTCACTTGCTGCAGTCCATCCCCTCAGGTCAGGCATTCATCATGCACACTAGAGGAGCTTGCTAAATTCCCTCCTCCAGCTCTGCAGCCCTCCCTGGAGTTAAGTTCAGCTGGAGCCCTGTCTATATTACTTATGAAGCACAATTTTAACAGTGCTGTGAATGTACCGTAAGAAAGGGTGATTTTTTTTTTTTTTTAATAGATAGGCACATTGCATGTCACAGGAGGACGTGCTGCATATTGACCCAGTGCAGTGTCTCTGTGCAAGGGGAATACAGGTTATAATCTACATGAATAAGGGATGTTTTTGACTATATATTTACTAGTATAAAAGGAATGTGACTCTGCAGCTTCACTGTTCAGTTTCTTTTTAATTCTTACCACTCTCTTTCTTAACCCCCCCAAAAAAATTATTTGGAAAAGTATGTATTGATTATGTTGGCAAAAAATAATATATTCTTGGTAGAGTTAAACTGCAGCCTAACAGAGACTCAAGAAAGATATTTGTACAAAGAGATTTTTTTTTTTTTTGACTCAGAAGCCAAATGCCTTTGGCTGGAGATACAGCAATTAATGCTGCTTTTGAATGTTGCAGAAATCTTCCCTTCCTCATCAGTGTTAACCCTCCGCTATCCATATCACCTGGAGATTACCTCCTCTCAACAGAGGGGTAACAAGTCCTGATCCCCACCTTTCCTTTGCCTGAAAAGCAAAAAGAGTGGTGACTCCCAGGAGAAAAAAAAAAGGAATAAAAGCTTGTTAAACAAGATTATGACCTTCCCCTGAGAATGAGAGTGACATTCAACATCATGTCCTTCTACTATTGTCACTGTCACCTTTCTTTCTTCAGCTTTCCCTTCCTTAGGGATGCCTGCAAGCCCCAGATCCCGAGAGGCTTTGACTCTGACTCAGTTTCCTCTAGGAGAATAGGGCAGCATGTTTAAGGATGTTAGAGACAGGTTCAATTACACTTTGATCTGCAGTCTGCCAGAGCCAGCTCTGACAGCCTTAGTCAAATGGAAGTAACACGGGGCCCAAGCAGCCTTTGCTCTTTTCCCCATACCTGTTTGAAAGCAGACAAGGCTGACATTTATAAGGCATTAGCAACGCCCAGACTTAGAATTAGATCTGCTGTCAGACCTGTATAGGCTATTGTGTCCCTTTATCCACACGATACTTAAAACTCAGTGTCAAAATAACTTGTCTCTGGGATAGCAGAAGGCAGGGATCAGTGACCTTCCCATATAAGAGTCAAAGTCTTTTGGGAATGTCTATCCCTGTTCCCAGGGAATTTAAAATTATTTATTTTCCATGCTTGGGCTGTTGCAAGGTCATAAAATACACTATGTAACAGAAGATGCAAGAAAACGGGTGACTTGTGCAAGGCAATGTTATGATGATGGAGTTACTGGAATGCCTCATGGAGCAAGATATTCTGGGTTCTGATTGCACCCAGAACTGGGAGGAGGAAGGACTTGCTAGACTAGTGGTGTGAATATGGCACAACACAACTAGCAATGTTGGTGGTGATAATTAATAGTCAGGTACTGTCCCAGCCACATCACAAATCCTGAGCTGAAAAATTAAATATGCTTTTTCAAGGCCAAATGCACCAGGGGAGACTATGGAGACCTGCTCCTCTCCATCCCTCATATTCTCATTGATTTTTGATGAGGAGTGAGGGAAGAAAGATAGGTTATATTTTTCCCCAAAAGCTCTTCTCACCCAAGACTTCTTCCTTAAAAGAGAGTCTTCTAGGTACCTATGGGATGACTGAGAGAAACAGTGATGATCTAAAGCGCTTGTTAGCTATTGAACATCCAGAAATTGTTATATTTAAAGAGAAATCATTCTGCCTTTAATAAATCGCTGGAATACCTGGATTTTTAAAGCTAGCATATTCCACCACTGTTTATATCTACAAGACAATACAATGTCACAGAAAATCTAATTAATATCCATCTAGAACTCTGAAGGTATTTACTGCTCTACATATATCTTTTAAATATGATTCCTAGTACAGCAAAGCATGACCCCAGAGTCTCAGCTAGTATTTTCTTACTCAGATGCCAAGATCTAATGTCCAGGCATAAGTGTGAACAATCACAGCAGCCACAATTGCTGTTTCTCAGCGCTGCTCCCTCAGTATTTAATTTGCTGCTTTACAGATCACCATAGGGGTTCCCCAGAAAGCAAAGCAGCTGCAGCCAAGTTCTGCTCCAGAAAGTATTTTCAATGGAGATGCCTATTAATCCAAGCAATAGGCATTAAATGACGTAGCAGTGAAGCCAGAGGGTTGATATGCCCTTCTACCCAGGGCAGGTAAAATCTCTGCTTTTATGTCTGGGATAGTTCCTGTAAATTAGGTCCCTGCAGGAATCTGAGTAATATGTTTCAGATTTTTTTTTTCCTATTGAAGTGACAGCTGTTGGTTTTTATTTTTTTTATTTTTTTCCCCTTAAGCAGGATAATATATTTAATTTATTTGATTGTTGCAGTAATTGGTAAGGTATCCATAAATGACAGCTGACTGAGTAGATATTGAATGTAAAAAGAGCCTGGAGATGGCTGCCTGTGTTCTTGATCATTTCCATTCAGGCAGTTTCATTCTCTTAGCTTTCAAAGACAGATGCATCTCCAAGACAGATTGAAGACATCTACTAAGAGGAGGGTTAGCTTAGACCCTGGAAAACAACTCACTTTCAGGATCCCTGAATGATCTTGAAAAACTTGTTTTATAACTCTGTGCCTGAAGCTGTACTCTGTAACATGGAAGAAACAGTCCTGTTTTGCTTCATTAAGTGGTGGCAAATACTCATTTTATCTTGCCAGAGCTCAGTCAGAGCTGAGATAGACAGATAAGAAGCATTCAGTTTTCTTCTGAGAAACAGTAGTAGCCAATGAATCTTGCCTTTCCTCTCAGAGATAAGAGAAAGCCTGATCTTTGATGAGTTGGTCACCTCAACTCCATCTCATAGGGTTGATCACTTCATGAATGTCCAATGGAAGTCCAATGCAACAGAAATTAGACAAAATTAGTGTCACTCTGTCCAGAAAAGAGGGAGAAGACCTAATTCTCCTCTGAGCAAATCGCCATCATTTTCTGAGATACACCACCAAACCTTCAGAATATACCTACACATCAGATTTTTCTTCCAGCACTTCAGCAAAATCTGAGATGAAAAGTTCGGTGTCTCACATAATGACATCTAGAATCCCTATGCAGTTCTCTGCTTCTTTCCCTTTCTCCTCTCTTCCTGTGCTTGAAGATGAAGAGACTGAGTAGGTGGATTGGGGTGATATCATCATTAAGATGTAATATCAAGATACTCTTCCCACCTTCCCACATGAGCAGGGTTATAACATCTGCTCACCCATTTTGGTAAGAGGCATCACTGAGCCATGGTCTTAGACCTTAGTCTTTGAAAAACTTGGGTTTCTGACACTCTTCCCTTCTAGCGTCTCACCCACTGAATGCTCTGACAAAGATTAACGCATTCATACAATTCCTTTTGGACAACATCAGTACCAGATGAGAAATATTTCTGCATTTGACTCATTGCTCCTGCTATAGTCCAGATCATATCTGACTTGGAAAATTATATTTGATGCTATATAAAAGACACTTTACACAGGAGATGGATTCTGTACTTTTATAAAAGAAGGAGAAAAATAGACAGCAAAAATTACCAGAAAGCTAAAGTAATAAAAGAATCTTATTGGACTATATAGTCTTTTACTTCGCCTTCTCTTTTTGTTTTCCTTTCTGTGTATTTTTCCCACACTGAGAGAGAAGATATGCAGTGTTTTCTACATTATTTCAACTCTACACTTCCTTTACTTTCCTATTGGACATGTTGATTCTTCTGTCTTCAGATAGAAATTGTTGTTTTCTGGAATTTATCTTTTATAGTGACTTCACCTGTCAATCTCCTCAATCATTTGCCACCTTCTCTTAAAAATTTACTCTTTAATCACTTCTCAGATTTTCAATTGGCTTTTGCATAACCACTGCCTGGCTCCAAATCCATCTGAAACCCACTGGCTTTAATAACAACAAACACAGTGTGATGTGGATATGATTTATAATGGTGTTTCTGATCCCATGGTACGAATGAAAATAACACAAAGAGGCATATTCATTCCCTGCTCTGTTGTGAGAATTAAAATTGTCCTGGAGAGACACTGTGTTCATGTTCACATCTCCCAGCACACCTCTCTGGCCCTCGAGCTAGGAGACCTCACTGGCATGAAGGATGCAAGTCTTACAGATTTATTCCTCTTAACAGGCATCCCTCTGTGGGTGTCTGTTCCTTCCACTTTTGGCTGCATTAGAATAACCTCTCATCTAAGTCAGGTCTTACACCTCCGCACTTATTTTGTCTTCTTTGAATTTTTGCAGATTGCAGAATGAATCTGATGAACAAAATTCTAAGTAAAGCTTCACAAACTCTTTCAATCTACTTATATTGCAGAAATCCATTTTACTTACATTCCTTCTCTAGCATGCCAGCCAATAACATTCTGCACTGCTCAGATATCCAATGTGAATGCAAATCCTAGGTATTTAAGATAATAGAAGTGAGTTTCCTGGGTGACTAACTTCCAGCAAAATCCCATTTGAAATCATAATATTATTTCCTTTTAGACTTGGTTTACATCTCAGATGTTCAGAAATACCCCAGTTTTTCCAGGAGAGTCATGACTGCAACTCATCTAATACCTGTAGAGTTGATAGAGTCATGTCTCTATTTGGTCACATGATTCATGTCATATTCTTCATTGACTCCATTGTCTAAATTACCTGTAAGACTGTATGTGTTACTTTTATAGAGGCCCTGAAATCTACCTTGAAAGCAGATGAAGTCAGGGAATAGGGTTCCTACTATCTTTACCTGTTAATCTCAGATCCTAGTATTGGGAAGTGTAGAATGTATAGAAGTGTGTAGAAGTGTAGAAGCTACGGAATACTGTAGCTCTCATAAATTCCCAACTTCACATACAATCAAACTCTTAAAATGATCAGTTTTCTAATATTTTAGGGCACATAACATTATGCAATATCTGGTTGCGAGGTGAAAAGAATAAATATAATTTCATGTTTTTAGTCAAGTTTTAGTCATAGTTTTGTGCACTGTACTTAGAAGAACTTGAGTGAGACTGGACTGTCTTCTGGTCATTGTGGCCCATCCAGGTCCAATACATCTAGGCAACCAAGAATTTGGTCCTGAAACTCCTCTTCAAAACACCCCCAGAGACTGGTCTGAGATAACTCCTTGAAGTAGGGTGGTGAGATCACTATTGATGGAGAAATTGAAAACAGAGCTGGACACAGAATTCACTCACTGTGTTGAATGTGCAAGCACTGAGTGCTAACATTGCACTGTGTTGTTCTGGTGTAAGAATATTTTGGTGTTTTGGGACTCACGTGGCTCTCATAATACCATGAAAACAACAGATTTAGGAAGAAGTGCTCTAACATTTATGAATCAACTCTTTCCAGGGCTCGCCTTGCTTCAATTCAGTGCCATGCATGCCAATTAGCATCTTGGCATGTTTTCCAACTCTTTCCTCCTATAGCCAGTATTCTCCTCTCCAAGGCCATGCAGATTCATGCAGATCACAGCAGCTGTGTTGAATGAAATCTTAATGGTAGTAACCTTTGATCTGCGAGATGAGGCAAGATAACTGCATTTCGAGTGCCTCATTGCTTTCTTTGAGTATTTTTTTTTTTTTTCTATCCAGGCTGTCCTGTCAGGGCACAGCTCTCAGCTGTGTGGCATACAAAGGAGTACCTATCTTGACTTCTAGACCAAAGTTCATCGTGGAGCTTTTTAATCAATTGTTCTATTTTCAGAATCTGAATTATCTTTTGGAGTCATGACCTTTTCTGTCCTGGGATAAACTGCATGCTTATGATTGGTTAATTAACTGAAGTCAAGATAGAGTTTAGACTGGCAAGATTTGCAGAGGTGCTGTTGGTCATCCTCAGCACTTGATTTGAAAGTTTTGAAGGATCCTCTTATTATACAAGAATACTTAGGTACTCATTTCAATATATGAGCATTTTAGACAAGAAAAGTGCCCAAGAATTTATCACAGAGGGAACATCAGTAATAATGCAAATAAACTGTGACACAAGGGTGCAGGCTGATGGTTAAATCATAAAACTGGTCATCAGGGATCCACGATTTCCCTTCTTCTTCTGCTACTAACTAAGCAGTAAAAGCCAGAAGCAAATCACTTTATTCTCTAAGTTTAATGTAAAATAGGGTCAATAGTACTCTCTCTGGGGTACATCGTGAGAATCGTTGAGGGAACAAGCCTAACTGTATACAATGACTATTGGTTATATGAGGTAGTTTCAATCAGGAAATATGGTGCCATTTTTTTAGACAAATAATAACTGTCCATGGGGACAGCTTTGCAAGAAATGAATGAACAGTGTGTCCTATGAAGGCTTTCATTCTGTGGAAATACTACACACATAGTGTGTAAGGCATATCTTTAGATTAAAAAAAAAAATGCTTCTGGAGAGAAATCTCCAATTTATGGGTGAGGAAGCTGAGGTGCAGAACAAAGAGAGATTCGAACTCAGACACCACGCAAAAAAACTTTCTGATCCATGAGATGAAGCTAGATTTCCTGTGCTTTGGGCAGTGCTCTAGCAAGCTCTCCAACTCTTCATTTGATTTGTGATAAAATTCACAAAACACATATTGTAAAATAGCAAAGTTTTGGGACTCAGTGAGTGTAAATTCTGAGCCCATCACCATGCAGGAGGTAAGAGAGGGAAGGGTGCATCAGCTTTAAAATCCAGTACTCTGCAGCTATCTGATACTTACGAGTTACTTAAGAATAATGTGTCCTGCAGGAATAGCTCAGATAGATGGAGACACACCAGCAAGCCATAGACCTGATGAAGTAAAATAATTCAAGGCTCATTGTGAAGGGAATCTATATGGAAATAATCATCAGTTAAAAGAATAGAAGAACAAAGGAATCGGCATGCACCCAGAAGGGTCATATAGGGCACCTTCCCTTGATATGATTAAATAGAAGAATAAGTGAATAAGTAATAATCTAATCATAGAGAGGTCCAGGCAAACTCAGTATTAAACTACTAGAGTAGGCAAGTTTTTCATTTGTGACCAAATGACCTCATATTTTTTCCATCTGCTTCTATTAAAGCAGTCATTTCTTCCATCAGCCTGGTGGTGAAAAATTTCTTCAGTTGTTCCAGAGAAAAAGGAGTAGATGGTTTCTTCTGCTGGAGAACAGTGAGAAACTATGCTCCAACATGTGTATTCCTAAAAGCAGGAAGA
>JAVCKT010005879.1:2759-16242 GCA_032273925.1 Rhynchotus rufescens | reverse complement strand
TTTATGACCAAAAATATAACCTGTGTTTTCCATTCCTACTACCTTAATACTTCTAAAGGCTCTTGTGAGAGATTTTCAATAGAGAACAGTATAGGCGAGAAAACAGGACCTAATGATCAGGGCGGCCTCCATGCTAGCATCCAAATCACCATAAGCTCCAGTGCTTTACTATATATGCCATTGATAGCAGCGGTAAAGGCTCAGATTTGACCCTTGAGAGATGAGATAACTGAACCTGTGCTGCCTTAATGGACAGATCCAGAATTTGATCTAGTTTTCCCCCAGTCCTGAAATTCTTGGCTTGGCAAAGCAAAGTAACAGGCAACACATAAGCAGTGTAGATGCACTGGAGAGTTTAGGCTGCATAGTTAATGTGAGCCTGAAGCTAATGTGACAACACAGATTTGGCTGTTATTAGCACTGAAAGACATTGAAATCCTGATGCAATAAGGACTGTGCTCTTGAGAGGTGACCTGTATCTAGGCTCTGGGGTGTCCAGCACATACAGCTGTTCACTCTCTTCTCTCATGTCTAAATAGCAGCAGGTATGACTATGTCAAATTTGAACCCGGTGCAAGCCAGGCAAACCCTTCAGCTATGTCTGTCATCTCTTTTTTATTTCCTCTCCTGACAGTTTGCTGGTGCAGGATTTAGAATTGGCATGTAACTTTTTAGACTTTTCAGAAGAGTTTTTTTTTTTTTTAATTTTGGCTAAATACCATGTTCTATTTCTACCAAGCCTTGAAGCAATGGTAATTGTAACATCTGCAGGCAAATGCCGTATTCTGCTCTCAGTAAAATCCCAGACAATACGAATTGCACAGAGGGCTGAAGCTATCATGAAGGAAATATAGTTGCAAGAGCTCTGGAAATTAACCAAAGCCTCATGTCTATAAGGGAGGATTGTTCAAATGTTTTCTTTTCAAATTATCACAAATATTTGGAGAAACTTCTAAATACAGCTTTGTGATGCCAATCTATGCTGACTTTAAAAATGTGGTACAGGTCCAGTTCTATGTCTGTGGTTTAGTAAGAGATATATTGTGCACACCAGGATTCATTCAATTTGTTTTGGGCCAATTCATTCTGAGGTCTGTGGTGAGAAAACAGCTGGACTTTGAAACAATGTTTGTGGGGCAAAGGAGAAGGATAGGCCTGGGAGTGGTTACTGATATAGACCTGAGATTAAAGAACTTGCCCAAAAACTCAGAGGATGTCTGCATCAGAATACTTCTTAGTTCAGGATTTTTCAGTCTGCTGTCTCTAAATTGAAGAGCTAGCTGTGGCAATCCCATGCTAGATGAGATGCTATGGAGATAAATATGCTGCAGAACTGATGATGCTTATTTCTTAGAGCAGTGAAGGACAAAAGAGCAGTGAAGGGTACCTGACCAAGCTGCTCTTAGGGGCATTGATCACAGCTTCCTATGAGCAAAATTGTAATTTTCTATACAACAGAGGTCTTCTTATGTTTCTTCTTCCTTCCTGCATTGCCTTCGATCCCAAAATATTTGAGATGGTCACATACACCAGTGATGAGCATCACATATATCAATATGAATAGAATGAACAAGAATAGTTATAGACTGAAGAAGACAAAAGAGAGAGGGAACAGGAGACCATTCTAGGCAGATGCGAAAATAACAATGTGAGTGTGAAGTTATGGAAAGGACTGGGGAGATCTATTCTTTGATATTACAAAGGCAAAAAAAAAAAAAAAAAAAAAAAAAAAGAGTAGTGTGATCCTTAGGGAGAAGCTGAAAAAATCAAGGAAGTAGTTTTCTGGAGGATGAGACTAAAGATAGATGATACTGTGTTTAAAGTACACATCTCAAAGGAAGGAGCCCCAGGTTCTACTCCTCTTTCTAGTACAGCACCATCTGGTGCTTCCTCTCTTTCTTGAAAAAACAAGGAGACCGTCCAAAGTGGCAGCTTTTTAGGACAGACAATATTTTTCAGTGTGTATTCATATGACTCCAACAGAAAGCTCTGAAAGATATCTATGAATTGGAGTGGGTAAAATCTCCTCTGGGGAATGCAGTTTTATTCTTTTCTTTTTGCAGCAGGAATGGTGATGAATTTTCAGCCTGGTGCAACAGGAATTAGCTTTGACTCCTGGCTCAAAATGGTCTTTCTGGCTACACTTTCAATTTGATAAGAAAGGGTGGGAAAATTCTCTCTCTCTATACGTAAATATATCTTTCTATAAGTCTAAATTCCTTTTAAGCTTCTGATTAAGGTCACAAATAGAGATTTCACTAGTCAGGATCCCCTTTGAATTTAGGCTTCAAGCAGATGTTTATTGTGCTGGTTTTATCTAACTTCTTTAACTACTTTTTTTTTTTTATTATTATTATTTGGTTTGCCCTGTAATAGGTGGGGTAAACTGGTGATGTTGGCCAGGTGGTATCTATTCAGTTATGTTCTTTCATCTATTTCCTCATTTGCAATGAATCTGGGTGGAGTGTCATTAAGGGCGAAGTAGGGCAACCACTGTGTTGACATTTGTGTGCACAATGGCAGTTGTTTTCCTGTTTATTTGCACACCCCTACTCAATGAGACATAATGCAGCACAAAAAAAAAAAAAAAAGTTGCTGTGTCAATTACTACTCTTAGAGTTAATTTCCCAGAGGTAAGGTCCACATCCCAAACTTTTCTTGACTTGACTTGAATGAATTCCTAATGGTGGAACCTCACTGACAGAAATTGGAGCTTTAAAGAAAAACATTTCAGACATACTTTCAGGTCTATTGAAATCAAGTTCTCAGGAATTTAAGAAGGGTCAATCTGCTTAATACATTACCCTGCATATAAAATCTGTTAGTGTCATCTGTTTAAAATGAGAGAGTTGACACTAGGTGAAGAATGGCATTTCCTAGGTGTTTATTTATGTCCCTTGCAAAGGTTTGGTTACCCTTTCTGGTCTCCATGAAAGCAAAGAAGAGGGAGAAAATCTGCCCTGAAAACTAAAATTGACTTCTTGGTTACGGTTTCTTTTTTTAACATAGTAGGAGTCTTTCAAAAACTTGAAAAAAACAAACAAACAAACAAACTTGATGTCACAGACTGCAATTCCAGACCATCTTGTGGTCATGTTTGTACAATAAACTCATAGATAGCTAACACTACAATTGACACTGCAGGAAGACACAAGTTCTTTAAAATCAAATCCCAATGGAAAATAGAATCATAAACTGGATTTAGGGATCAGACCCAGACCTCTTCCCATCTGTGATCACTTCTTGCCTCAGTTTTTCATATGAGGCTGTCTCTGTACATCCAAACATCCCTTTTGTGGAAGAATCGTAGAATAATTAAGGTTGAAAGAGACCTCTAGAGGTCATCTGGTCCAACACAGCTGCATTACCTTGGGGAAGGACTCCAGTGTAAATTTTGCCTATCTATTTCCTTGATTTTTTTAACATTCTGCACTGCGTCTTCTGCTTTTCTAGTTCTACCCATCCCTTCAGCACTTAGCAGCTAAGCTTAGATTGGTCTTAGTCCTTTTGCTGTATAGATCAACTGCCCAGATGTATCATCCTTCCTGGCCTGAAGTATGCACCTCATGAAAGTCACAGGAATATGTGTATTGACGACCCTTGAATGTTGATCATGACTCAAATACATATCATATGGGAGCTGGGAAATACTCTTCAAATACATAAGATGTAAATGATAAGACTAAGCCTTGACCTATGGTACTTCCTTCTTTGACACAGCTGAACAGTTCTGAGAAAGCAGCTGAGTTTATATCCCATTCTGGAATTTTGAACAAGTTCCCTCACTTAATTCAGTTCCCTGACATTGGTCAGTACTAAGCCAAATTAGATATGGCCAACTATTTACATAACGTGTTTAATTCCAGTGTTATATGGCATAAAGTTGAATGACTTTGATGAAATACAATGATTATGCCAAGATATATAGCATAGTATATTGCAGTTTTGAAATAAACCTTATCTGCAAAACCAGTCAGTTCTCCTGGGAAAGCAAATGGGTAATTAGCTTATGCATCTCTTTGGTGTTAGTAAGAAATCTATAATGTCACCATCCAATGGTGAAAAAGATCAGTTTTTGTCCTCTTTTGTTAAGTCACTTATCAATTACCAAAGCAATGTTCAACAAGGCTTTGGAGTATCTCTATCTCTACAGCTTTCTTACGGTTTTCCCTGCTTCAGTGACAGATTAGTAAATGTTTGTGTGTATATACTATTTTTATTAGTTAACATTTTACATTGCCTTAAGTACATTAAACTAATCTTGCTTCCAAGACCGTATCTGCTTTTACTGCTACAATCTATCTCTCTAGGTGATGAAGTTTCTTCTTCTGGTACTTGATTTATTTGTTGATTAGTTCTTCTCTTTTACCAGAGGACATGGGGAGCAATTACAACTCATCAAGTCAAAGGCAAGGTCTGTTTTTTATAAAAGATGCATTGTTTTCAGAGTCAAAAACTGCACGTACTCTCAGGTGGAATAGTGTGGGGTGTGACTGCACTAGCAGTATAATGCAATCCCAGGAACCCAGCACATCCTGCATACAGATCTGTTAGACCTTGTGCATGGACTGACATGGTCACTGAAGGTGCTCTGTGAAACAGCACTGGTTATCTTGAACATATTCATTGCAAAACTTAAAATAAATTAAAATAAAAAGGTCTTGTCTCTGTTGGCTCTGGCTTTTCCCTGTGCCTGGCAATCTGCTTCTTGGGCTCTTCCAGAATATGAAGTCCCAGTGTCCTTGCGTTGGGGTTAGTTTATTCCTGAAGATCCCTACAAATTAAAGCTCTCACTTGTTGCTGTATCATATTAAAAGTACGGCCTAAGATGAATGTTATTAAGGTCTAATCGGCCCCAGCAGCTTTAGAAAACACTTTGGTGCAGCTCTTCTTCAGAGCTATCCGTGATGAAGCAGCCAACAAACTGGCCATGGCCCTGAGCAAC
The DNA here is from genome assembly GCA_032273925.1 of Rhynchotus rufescens. NCBI lineage: Eukaryota > Metazoa > Chordata > Aves > Tinamiformes > Tinamidae > Rhynchotus > Rhynchotus rufescens. The sequence goes on along the minus strand of JAVCKT010005879.1, from coordinate 11,297 downwards.
TCTATCTATCTTTGAAGTTGTCCCTTCAAAGGTGGGTTGGACTTCCAAATGATCTTAAGAGTGAGTGAAATTCCCATGTATTTATGATGAACAAAATTATGCAAATGTTGTGCAAAGCAGGTAGAGATGAAGCAGTAGTGAGACTGGACTTTAACCCAGGCGGCTTGCTAATATACTACTGATTGTGGTGTTCATCTTCCTGCAATTTCCTTCCTGATTTAATCGTCATTTGCAATCCAGTCTAGGTCAAGATCCACATTTGGGCATAAAAAGAGCTGAAATCATGCTAATACACAATGTTTTCATAAATTGTTGTTCTTTGGGAAAGGAATCCCAGTAACCAGTATTCAGTGAAATGGAGTCATGAGCCACAAAGAATGTCTTTGTTGTGAATAACAAGTCATAGTATCAGGCTTTGTTGAAAGCTATTGAGCAAGAGGTGAAAAAAAATCCATCAAAACTCTTGAATTTTTTTCAATTCGGTGGAAGATGCAGTAAAAAAAAAAAAAAAAAAAAAAAAAAAGCAGTACTGAGCTCACAAAATGCTGTGGGTCTTTGCTTAAGAAATTGAAAATACAATTTCTGCGTGGATAGAAGTGCACTCAAGGCCAAAGTAACTAACTGAGGAAACTGAAGTCAAAAACGCTAATGCACATGTTGCTTTGCTGAGAGTGAACTTAGCCCAATTCTCTACTTGGTGGTTTTATTTATTTCATGAAAAGACCTACTGTCCCTGACAAAAAGCAGAAATGACTAAATGCAGATGCTTTCTCTTTTTTTTTTTTTTGGTCCAGCAACTGAGTTCTAACACTCCTTAGCTGTCATTACCATTACACACCATTTCTCCTGCTTGAGGTCGAGTGATCAGATTTATAAGCAAATGATACCAATGTAAGCCTTGGCTGTAATTCCAGATCATATTTTGTTCTTTGTATAGGTGAAACTTCGACTACTCCATTAAATTGCAGTAGTTTTAGGTTAGGTTACGAAGTATGAGCATTTGCACTTCCTTATGACTTATTTTTTTTTTAGTAACAAGAGTATATTTATTTTTTTGCAGGAAAGGACCTCAGGATTTTGAATACGTTTACAATGAGCACTTCACACTCTTACTGAAAAGAGCTACTCGCAATGACTGTTTAGGGGGCATAACCACCTCTCTGATGGCACTGGGGCTTCATAATGTATTAAATCCTGTCAAAGACTTACAAGAGTGTACTGTAGAGAGAGAGCAAATTAATTAGTATTATTTTCATATATGTAATTAATATATGTTGTGCATGCACAAGGAAATCCCAGATTCATGCAAAGGCTAAGCAATAAAAAATTCTGTATAATCAAACCAGGTAACTTAGGAAAAAAAAACATTTTTATTAAGGGTTAATGGTTAGAACATGTGCTTACCAACATCCAGTGGTGATCCTACTTTTAGGGTTGGCAGTCTCTTGGCGCTGTTGCTTCTGTTCCTGCATTCACTGTTGCGGCTGGTTCTGGCAGAAGGTTTCTTTAAGATCTCCTCAATAGAAAAGGACAGGTTGGGCTTCCCCTGGCTGGCACACTCCTGAGGGTCCGTCATCTTCATGCCAAAGTGGCTGCAGGACAGAGAATCCTCTACTGCTCTCCCTGCCTTTGATACATTCCGGGAAACATCCATCAGAGAAGAAGTGCTTCTCTCCCCACTCGCATCCTATATGGGTGCCAGGAGGAGAAACAGAGGCAACGCACAGGTGAGGACACACATGTGTCTGTTGGCCAGCTTGGGACCAAGCATTGCGCTCCTGTGCCTGACAAAATAGCATCAGGAGAGGGGGAATGAAAGGTCTCATCAACCCCACCCTCCCCTGTGCAACCCCCAACCTGTGCAGATTTGCAGAGCTCTGAGCAAGCACGTTGTTGTTCCAGGAGGAGGTACATCCCTCACAGACAGAGGCTAAAAATGTCCTGGAAAGAGCTGCTACATGTTGGTAAATCCTGTCCTTGGGGCTACCAGCTTCATTTCTTTTTTGGATTTCATTTGCTTTTATACTATCATGAATTAAAAAAAAAAAAAAAAAGTTGTATGACAAATAATTGTCCTGTGTTGGACAATCTTGTAAGCTTCTCTCACATCCTGAGAGACATCAGGAAGGAGGAAGAAACCTCAGAAACCTCTGTCACCAGTAACTCCCAGCTCCCTTGGCCACCCCCACAACGGTTAGCTTTATTTCAGCTCTCCTTTCTTCTACTCTGGAAATCCTTTGAACTTTCCAAACAGGTGCTTTTCAATATCATTACCTCTTGTCAGTCACAGGAGATAAAGAGAAGCCCCCTTGCATCACACTTAGGATCCGGTGTTTGTGCTATGTACCCTCCTTCCTTTTTTTTTTTCTTTTTTTTTTTTTTTTTTTTTTTTTTTTTGAGATAAAACATCTTTCTCCCCTACACTGTTTAGTAAACCTGCATGATAATCATCCCACCAGTTGTCTGCATCTCCCAGTCAGGCGTCTATTGCAGAGGGAGAGGTTTTCCTGGATAATGCTATAGAATGCCAAAGATTCTTCTCCTGAGCCATTTCTATCTTCTCATTAATTTTTATTTTAGGAAGAATGTAATGTTAGGTACACTCCCAATCCTTCCCTCTCCCTGCCCCCCCTTCTTGTATTTTTTAATTCTAATTCTTCTTGGATTGCCCCTCACCTTTTAAATTGTTACTCTTCTGTCTGCCTTCTTCTCCTGGTTCTCCGCTGTGCCTTGCTTATCAAGCTCTTATAATTGTATTGGCAGGCCCTGCCTTATTTGTCCAATGAACTGACAATTCTTGAGCTGATATCCCATCATATGATCCCTCCATGGAGCGGAGACCAAAATTACTGTGTAACCAGGGGGCAATAAACCACACCTGATAAGATGAAAGGCTTTCAGCTTTTTCCAGAGATTCCAGATACTGGAAAAGCACAGCATGTAGAAGGAATGCAAAAAAAAAAAAAAAAAAAAAAAAAAAAAAAGAACAATGAAAGAGGTATAAAATGGTGTAGTCAGTCATACTGAAGAATATTTAATTATCTGATTTTATTAATCAAGCTTCTCCCCAGGTGACAGGGTAGGCAAGTTAGTGTCTTCCACACTGATGAAATGCATGAAACAGAGAAAGGGAGTTGCTTTTCTTTCTCTCTTTTTCATCTCCCTGCTCAGTAGCTCAGTAGTCTTTTGTATAAAGGGATGATATTGTGCCTTTCTAGTTAAGCAATGAGCGGGCAGTTGTTGTGTGGGTGCAAGAGATCTGGTGGTGAGCAAAGGATACCCTGTGGATCCAGGAGATGTGCTGAGCTAGATGATGCTCTGGCCAATGGCATCGTCACCATCCTGTCTTGCTTTTGAGCCCAGCTATGTGCTGAGCCAGGACACCTGCCTGGCCCAGTGCTCAGGATTATTCTGGCTGGGCCCATGAAGAGGTATCTCTTTCCATTCTGCGCTTAGTCAGAGTAGGGAGTAGGTGATTTTGGGGCTGAGAAGATTAAGAATGTCGTTTGTATGCTGAAGGAGAGGAAGGAAAGATACTCTGAATCTATGACCTGGATGAAAATAGCATTTTAAAAAGGAGTCTCTTTTTTTTTTCTTCCAGTTTTAGATTTGGAAACCATTTTCAATCTTTCCTATGAAAGAGCAAAAGGAGAAGCCTGGTAAAAACTCTTATAAATGACTTATTTCTACCGCTCGGCTTTCCTATAAGACTGAAAAAATGGACCATTCTGCATGCTTTTACCTGCTTCCTATAGAGTAATGACTTCCAATCTTACTGACGTCCCAGATGTCATGTGTGGAACGTCCTTGACCCAGCCTCTAGTGTATTAGTTTAGCGTATATGACAGTCTCTGGACTCTTCGATGTTTGCTATGCTACATTTTATCTGGATCTGTTCAGATACAGGGTAGCTCTGTGGACTGAAAGTCTCCGTTTTTTAAAGGCTCTCCTTCTGCTCATTTTTTTCAAGACTCCGCCATAGACACAGGAGTGAAGCACAAATCATGGATTTATGGGCTTCATTCTGCAAGTGAAGCCCAGGAAAGTATCCTCTACCCCCTTTTCCCTGGCTGTGGAAACCTTTATCTTTGCTTTGTTATTAAAGCCTCTTTGTTTTCAAGGGGTTCTTTTTTTGCTGCAGAGGTAGAAGAGGATTTCAGAGAAAAAGGCTGATACATCCCCACACTCCTTATGAAACGACTGGTGTCTTTGGAGGTCACTGACTGGGTAAATTAGCCTAGAGACTCTTGGGGAAAAACTGTATCTCCTGGCCCTTGTTTGTGCTCCAGCTGCATTTTGGCTCAGCTAAATCCAGCTGTAAATGCTGTAAATGCTCACATCATCTCCCAGAGAAATACCAGTGTTTCTGCATTAAATATACTCAAAGGGAAAGAGAGCTGAGGCTGAGGCACACTCCAAGTTTTCAGTTGAGTGAAATGCCTTTATCCCACGATCACAATGACGACACCTAACAAGTGAAATCAGAGTGTATCCTTATTCACAGAATATGCACTGCCTGTCTCTATTGCTGCCTCAAAACTCTCTCTGGGAAGGCACCTGCTGAGACAGCATTGTAGCCCCCTGTCACAAAATCAAACTGTGCATGTATATATAGCTGCACTGTCTTAGCTTGCGAATTTAAACCTCCCCGCTGCTTGCAGTGGCAAGTTGTTGTTCTATGTGTGTTTGAGTTTAAATGAGATGTGCACACACAGATTTATAACTTGAAAGCTTCCTCGTGAAGGCTTTATTTTTGTTCTGTCTTATTGCATTGTTCTTTTTATTAAAACTGAAGGCAATGCTGACTGAAAGATATATTTTTGTTCTCCTATATAGAAAAACACAACAAGCACTGAAGTAGGAAATGGGATGAATAAGTGATGACTCTTGAAAGGGAGTTGGAAAGCAGCAGATAAAACCCATTTTTTTGCATAGAAAAGTTTCTTCCCCAAAAAAGCATATTTGATACCAAAATATTTAGCAAACACTTAAATAATTTTACTTTTTTTTCTAATACCAGAATAGTAAAAATGAAAAATGCCATTTATATTAACTAAAAAAAAAGTTTGTTTTTTTTGAAATGACTAGTTCTTTGACTTTCCTGTCTTTGTATTATACTAAAATAAAGATGACTGATAAAAAAATAGAAGCAAGAAATGCAAATGAACATTTTGCAAATTAAAATAGCTCGTTCGACCTCTTTTTTTAAAATGATTGAATTGCTGAAATGTAACAAATTATTTATGTTGAAAACAAGAAATAATTTACTTTTAAATTACTGAAGAACTAAGTAGTTATTTTTTTCCCACGCTCTAATATGATAGCTTTTGTAGAGTAGTTTGGGGATATTTTTATATTTCTGCTTGACCTGGAAATGCAAATGACTTCCATTTGTTACAATTATCATGCTACCTGTCTAATTTAGTCTATAAACTCCTTGAAGTAGAAAACACATCTTCCTCTGGGGCTACTCAGCTCTGACGGCAACTCCTCACAGACAGGCAACTGTCTAGAAGAAATCAGTGACATATTCATTTTCTCAACTCATTCTGACTGGGTCAGCCAAATCTATAGGTCCACAAAAGCCTGTGAGGCTTATAAAATACTTTCAAAAAGTGAAGAATCCCGGACGAGAGGAGTCACATACATTTGGGGATCACTGCTTGGATTTTTTTTTTTTTTATTCCGTATTGCCTGTCTAGAAGAGAAAATGAAACTTATTTATGCTGTCAGTTGGGAAGTATTTCCTTTCCTACTCTCCTACCCCACCAATCTTTTCCTCTGCATGAAAAGAATAATGGGATGAGATCCACCTGATGCCTCTGCTGTAGTGCCCATGTCAGTAGATGACACACAGTGAGAGCTGCCTGGTGTGTATGCACAGCACAGAGAGCAGAGCTCCCAAAACCTCATCTCAGAGAGGTGGTGCTCAGTGAGCTATGCAGAGCAAGTCTGGGACCTCCATCAGCTGCGGCACCAGTGCTAGTTGTGGTAGAGCTGTAAAGTGCCCATGTCACCTCCGAGCATCATGTCCTTGTAGGTTGTTGTCCATCCTTTCCGCCTTGCTGGACTCCGATAGTCTCCCTGGTGACAGGTGCTCTGATCTTCTCAAAGTTCAACAGCTGGCAACGATCTAGCAGAAAGCCCACGCAACCTGCCTTCTAGAGTCCTTTTAACCTTAGATTTATTAGCCTTGTTGTCTCTGCAGATTTCTCAACAAGCCCATAAATTAGGAATATTAATAAAAGGGACACTGTAGGTTTAAACTGATAACATTTATTATGGTTTTTATGGCACAGTTATTATCAATTGACATTTAAAATGGCATCATCATCCATCAAGGTGAAATGAATTCAGAAAGCTATTTCTCTGGGGCCAAAAATAATAACAGCAGCAGCTTAAAGACTAGAAAAGAGAGAGCACACAAATAATTTGAGTCCAGGTCATTGATTGCATAGTCTGGGAGTGGGTTTTAGCAACTTAATTCTCAACTTAATCTGTTCTTATATTTCATAATGCTTCTTCTCCTTACAGTTCCCCCAAGACTTTTATAGAGTTTTTTCTACTATAGATTTTTTCCCTTTATTAAAAAAACTTTAGTTTATCATGATAGGGAGACCAGCTCTTTACTTGGAATAGATCAGGAGCTGTTATATGTGAGAAAGGCTGAAGTGATTAGAGGTTGTACTTTTTGTAGTAATTGAGGCCTTTGAGTGGTGTTTGTCAAGGAGAACTGTCCAGTATGACCATAAACAAGCTTTGATTCATCCGCTTCTGGATTTATGGAAAGTTAAAAATAAATAAGGAATTTGGATAATTTAGTACATCCTTGTAATCATGAAAAGAATAATGTCTCCCTCTGACCTTTTCTTCTCAATATGGAGTCAACATTTATAAAAATAAAAAGAAGTCTCCAAGAAAAAAATATTAAAAACTTGAGCAAAAGATTGAACAACAATACAAGAGAAAGTCCATGACCCCTAACTCATTACTTCCAATTGGTAGTATTTTGGTAGTGAATAGATGTCCTTAGTGATGCATGAAAATGAACTCGCATGTCACAGAACAATTTTTCATCATCCAGATATGGAGAAGGCATTGAATCCCTCTATGAATCACTAGTGCTCTGCTGCACTGCTGCTGCTGCTTTGTATCTGTAGCTACAATTAAAGTATCAGTTCTTTTATGCATTTTCTACTCTGGAGGTAATCCTGTAAGTACTACCATGACAGGTTGTGTTGAATATATGTAACTTCTAGTTCATCTTTCTTTATGCTCTCATTAGTGGCTGAACTCTGCTTCTTAGGATCATCTGGTCATTTTCTCTGGACTTGTAGTTGTCTACACCATGAATAATATCATTTTTATCTCCCTTGTCATGGAATAATTTTTGAGGGCTAGAGTATTTAGTACTACCAGACTTTGAGTTTGTTATAGGATACTGGCAGAGTTTTGTACCTTGTGGTGGGTATGCAAGGTAAAGAGAAGAGAAAAGGTCCCATTCCTGGATATAGAATGGGAACTTACATCATCTAACTTCAGCTGTCTGAAAGATAGGAATCCAGCTTATGCTCTCCTGCTCTCTGACTGACACTTCCAAAAGGGTGATTCAGCTCATTCTCTAACAAATTCCAGAAAGATGATCCGAACCTCCCTCTGGAGATCCTTGTCTCTGCTGAAAAGACAGAAAGCCTCAGCAAGTAGCTTAGTTTAAATATCTGAAAGATAGATGTGTACAGTATGGCAACATCCTTCCCTTGAAATTCACTCTGCAATCTATTGATTTCAACTGTGAGGAACTGGAGTGTGATACTGAGTCTTTTTTGTTCTGTGGTCTTAACCATGTGTGCACTAGACTTCTGGTTTTTTTTTAAATGTGATTATATGAAAAAAAGCAACGAAAACAAAGTGACCCTGACAGTATGCAGAAGTTAGGTTAAGCTGGCCTTCAGTGTATACTCTCTATGGGAAACATTATGCAGAAGAATAGAGCTGCCAGCTGTATCTTTATCCAGGAGAAAACTGATCTAGAGTCATTCGCATTCTGGGTAAAATTGTATGGGAAGTACATTTCTTTTTGGGGGATTTTTTTCAAGATTTCAAAAGAGGTTCCTATACCAAATCAGGATAAAAAGTAAAACTCTCAAAGACTCTTTTTTATTATTATTATTTTTCATTTATTAATCTTAGTTCAATAACAATCATTCATTTTGATTATTACAAAATGTTTTGTCTTGCTACTGATCTTTCTTTTTTTCTTTTCACCATAGTTCATTTATTTTTAAACAACGAAGTAGTTTCAAATATGGAAAAAAAAATCTTTTACAAACTATTGGAAAATGTATTTCAGAAATATGAAAGGTTTTCATTTTTTAAAAATGAAGAATAAATCCAAACAACACTACCTTGTGGCATATTTTTCTGCATTTGCAGACCATCATGTGCATGCTGATCCAGATTCCTGATCACCTAGATGCAACCGGAAAATCAGCTGTTTGCCAAAAAAAAAAAAAAAAAAAAAAAGAAAAAGATGTCTTA
>JAVCKT010005877.1:0-14556 GCA_032273925.1 Rhynchotus rufescens | reverse complement strand
AATCATTCAAAAAAAAAAAAAAAAAAAAAAAAAAAAACCCTTTCTGTAGATGTTTTCAACCAGCCTTGGAGTGTAGGAGCATGGAAACAAAACCAAGGAGATATTATACATTTGTTTATTGAATTAGGAAATCATGTAATTCTCTGCTGAGCCTTCTGCTATTTCTATCTAAGGGTATGCACAAATCACGGAAAGCCATCTTCCCCAGTTATTTATCTGAAGAGAAATGCTTAATGCGTAATGATGTATTCTACTTGACTTGGAGTCCAGTATCCTCCATTCAGTGCATTAAGCTCTAACTCAATTAGGGCAGCAGCCAGAAGTTCCAAGGGAGATCAGGGCCCTGTTGTGCTGAGGCTGCAGAGATATGAGGGAGAGCACAGTTCCCAAGACTGCAGCCTGAACACAGCCTGGATCTGTCCATGCAGACAGATCCTAGGGTGACATACCCAAGGGTATGAAGATCTGCAGTGGAGCAAGGGGTCTCTAGAGGCTGCTGACTCATGAATGCTCTTTCACCACTGCTGAGCAATCTTCAGCTCTACCTTAAGGGCAAGGAGCCCGTCCATCTCCTGACTCTGTAGCTGAATGGATCTTCCTGGTGAAGTACAGGGGAGAATTTAATGTATGGAGGAGGATGACACCATAGAAGATCCTGGTAGATGTAAAAGCTGATCTTTGCTCTGACACCATGACCCAATCTGTTCTCCTCCTCCCTGGAAATTTAGATTTGAATGTACAAAAAGCTTATTTTTACAGCTATTTTTACAGTGGAGAGCCAGCAGCCTGTGTTCTTTGCCACCTGTCAGAGATCAGACACGAGAGCCGGGCGTTGCTCTGTGTCGACGCAGAAAGGACCCTTGTGCCCTGTCTGCGTGGGAAACCAGCCCAGGCATCATCTGTGTGAATACTTGCACTTCTCTACCAGCAGCAGGAGGAGGGGGAATTGATATCTGCTGCTGTTGAAATGCTGCTGTACGACTCAGCCTGCCAGACCAGGGGTTATCTTCTCTTTTGTTATTTGCCCCTGCGTGCAGCTCCCCAGGCAGGACTTGCCAGGCTGATTGAAGTGGACAGCTCGGATACAGGGACCAGCTGCACGCTGAAGCGTTCGTGTCACGCTGTGACACTGGGGCTCCATCCTGGGCAGGCTGTGCCAAGGCTTACGAAAGCGATGGCACAAGGCTGCTCGAGGCCAGTATTCCAGCCAGGAAGCTCTGCTTCCTATCGTGATGCTAATATCACACGTCGTTAAATGCAGCACCTGCGCTCTGCCAAAGCCCCGGAGAGATGGTCTTTTTCTCTGCCTGCTGTTGCTGTGTGTGCGACTGCTGTAGTTGTAGAAATAATATGCTTTATTGATGACTTTTTATTTCCTGTTGGAGCAGCATAAATATGTGCACACACATTGTGAGTGTATTTATACAAGTGAAAATTATTGCTAAATCCTAGCCCAAGGAGAGCATTAAAATGAATCTGGATTTGATTTTAAATAAATGCATAGAAGGACAGCACTTAACTGCTCTAGGATCTGCCTTTATTAGTATTTTTAATGTGTATGTAACATCCAAATGCATCAGCAAGGATAAAACACAGGGACCAAATCTAACCCCTTTGCAGTGATGATGAACTGCTCTGGTCCCGGGCTAGAAATCTAGTCTCCTAAATGTGGTGCAGAAGTGGCTTGTTTGGTCTCTCCGAGCAACGTGCTAGAAGAGATGCAGGGTTGGCTTTAGTGCAGTGTATAATCTCTCCTCCTTGACATTCAAGCCCCAGATCTAAGCTGCCTCTTTTCTGCCAAACAGGGTAGATGTGCCAGATGCTCCAAGAAATGGAGATAGGAGAGTGGGTCCCATAGCCACAGCTCCCAGGAGCCAGCTGTGGACCCTCTCAGCCCACACATACATGTGCCCTTGAGCTGCTCTTGGAGGTCAGTGTGGCTTGGCTGGTGATATGACCCTTCTGCTGCAGAAAGGACTGTGCCTAGACTGTGCACTGTGCCTAGCCTGTCTGCTAGCAGCAGAGAGGGCACCAAGGATTATCTTGAAAACTATCTTTAGTCTTCCGAGAAAGGGAAATAGGAATAAATACTCTTTGGATGTGTTTTTCCCATCAATTTTGTATCTGCCTTGAGGGAGGAGTTCCTTTAAACTGTATATCTTTAGGATGCCATGCGAGGCCATATCAAAAGCTTTGCTGAAGCCAAGACATCATAGAATTGTAGAATCCTTACGGTTGGAAGGGACCTTTAGAGATCATCTAGTCCAACATCCCTGCACACACAGCCTCACCTAGAGCATGTTCGTGCTCACCTAGAGCAGGGAAGGAGAGTCCACAACCTCCCTGGGCAGCCTGTTCCAGGGCTCCATCACCTTCACTATTAAAAATTTTTTCCTTAAGTTCCTGGGGAACTTTTGGTGCTTCAGTTTGTGACTGTTCCTGCTAGTCCTGTCACTGGCCACCACCGGCCCCATCCTCCTCACTCCCTGCCTTAAGTTATTTATATACACTGATCAGGTCCCCCCTCAGCCTTCAAGACATATCCCATCTGAAGCCCTCAAGCCCTCTTGTTCTCAAGGCCAGTTACCCTGTCAGAAAAGGAAATTGGATTGGTTTGACAAGATTTGTTCTTGGCAAATTTGTGTTGACTGTTTTTTATTACTTTATTATCCTCCAGGTGCTTAGAAACTGCTTAATGATTTGTATGAGGATCTTTGGGGATATGGAAATCAGCCTGGTTGTGCTCCCACCCTCTGGGTCTCTCCCACAGTGATGTTTTATTTGCCTTCCTCCAGTCCTCCAGCATACCACAGTGGGCTGAGAGACTGCAAGTACCTGTAAAAACAAGGCTGAATTTCACCAGATGCTGCTAATTTGAGTGTGTCTAACTCATCATGGCAGTATAACCCTTTTCTCCTTCTTCTGGTCTATGTTTCTCTCCTTTGTTTGTATTAATTATGAAGGTGAATTCTCTTTCTCATTAAGAAGCCAAAAACAAACAAACAAGATATTTCAACCTCTGCTATTTGCTCTCCTGGTTGAGCAGTAAACCTTTGCTTTCTTCTCTCTTCCTCCTCCTTCTAAGATGGTTTGAACATTAGCCATGACTTATATTTTGCTCATTGCTCTGGAGTTGAAGGTACTGTATAAAAAGGAGAGAGAGAGAAAAAAAAAAAAGTTGAGTGGCAATAGGAACAACACCAACAAAAGCTTCAGTTTTGCTCCATATTCCTTCATCTCTTCCTTTCTGAGTAGCTTCAATGATGATGTTGTCCAAAATCCTTGAAAGGTGAGAGGCAACAGAGAAGCTGCCATGAGCAGCCAGGCACATACCTGGGCTGGAAATTGGTTGAGGGGAGAAGCTGCAGTCTCTGCAGGTTTTCTCCTGCCACCTGGGCCAAGCTGGGCAAATGTGTCAGCCCCAAGAGGCAATTCTTGTCTGATGGAGCCTGCAGGAGTTGGCAGAAAGCAGGAGCCTTCCTATCTTCTCTGTGCTTACAGCATTAAGGTTTTTCTTAGGAGAAAATTAGGAGACTAATTTCCATTTCATTTCTTAGGAGACTAATTTCCATTTCAAGGAGTTATTCTGTCTCTTAGGAGCCTGCGTTTTGGGGAAAATTGGTAGAACCTCATGTCCTACCTCACCAATGCAGCTCTCAAGATTTAAACCTAAGCTCACAGCTGCAGTTGGGGATAAATCTTAGGGCACATTTACTTTGTGCACTGGAGGGGGGATGTGGAAATCACTGACTAGCCCAGTCAGTTGCATTTGTAGGGCCAATCTGAAGGCCAATCTGAAGGCAATCCCTTTGCATCCTTGCAGTGCCGGACACTTGCTGATTAGACAGTCCTCCTGCAGGCTTTAGGAGTACCAAAGCTGCACACAATTAGTGCTTTTCTGGTGGCTTTGGGGCTTGCATATTTTCTGCAGGATTGTTGCAAGGCAACCATGTCCTCAGATTGCTCTTCTCCTTCCTGCACTTGCTCAGTGCAGGGCTAATGGGAGCACTGGGAGCTGTCAGCTCTTGCTCTGTGCTCAGAGCAGCATGTTTAGGGATGCTCTAAGGTGGTAGGCTTCTTTATACTCCTGTATCCTGATGTTGGTTGCATCCTTTTAGCTTCACTATGCTTGTTGTGTCTATTTGGGTGCTGCTATGCTTCGCAGGAGCATTGGGGAGGTTCTGTGCTTTGGGATCCTCCGATAAAAGAGGCCATAGAAGTGTAAAGGAGGAATATTCCCCGTTAGGAGATGCAGTGTGGAAAAGAAAACTAGAGCAAGAGGAGGATGGACTCAAGGAGATGGTGCAAATGAGAGGTGTAGCAGAGACGTCCAACACAGTCTCTGTAAAGTTGGTGGGTTTGGCAAGGATGACCTGAAGTGAGCATTGCCCATTAGCATTCATCGATGCAGTGAAACCAGAATGCACCAGCTCTGTAGCAGATAGAGAACAACTGAATGTGTTTCGTATGAGTGGAATGAAGAGAGTTTATGGGAGTTTTCTGCCTGGCCACTGTAGCCCATGCACATGCAGGTTCGGTGATGTTTCTGCCCACTAGAAATATCCCCCCAGGGCCCTATGGACATGAAGGACTCCACCAGCAAGATAGTCTGATAAGTGTTGACTCTGGTCCTCTTTGCTATGAGCAGGTCAGCAGATTTGCTTCTGCAGATGGGCTATAGAGACCCAAAAGGGCGAGATCCTTCAAGGCAGTCAGGGCTCCACTCTCTGCCTAGCAAATCCCCTTGGCGTGGTCTACGTGTCAGGGATGGTTGTACTTTGTTGGGTCAACAAGAAAAGGGCCCAGTACTTCACAGGATTAGACCTTTTGCAAGCTTAGCAAAGTGATGCAGGTTGTTCACGAGGAAACAAGGACAAAAGCCTCAATCTGCCAAACCTCTTTCTTTTTTTTTCGTTTCTTTCTGTGCCTTGAAATGCTCTTTACTGCTATGTAAAGATTTCAAATAATCTATAGCTAAGCATCTCTTTGATGACAGCATTCGATTTTGCCTTTCTTTGCAACTCTTCCAGCGCTGTAAAATAGCCTTTATCACACTTGGAGATCTCTTGTTAATAAAGTGCCAGGAATTCATTAAGTGCGAGCACTGAATGGGGTCAGGATGACAAGGAGAAACTCTGCCACAAGACGAAGCTGAGAGGCTGATCCTCTGCAGCACAACTTGCAGCAGCAGCTACAGTACAGGGCATCACTCAGGCTGGCAGGAAGGATGCAGGATCCTTTAGATTCTGGGAAGAAAACTGGATTTTACCAGTGGCTTTTTTTTAGGAAAATGCTCATGCAGTCTTGGTCCGATGTAAAGACTTTCTCGGTGCAAGAGCAGGCTGAACAAGGAGCAATGGGAAGAATGTTGCACTGCACACCTGTAATGTTTTTATGTTCTCAAGAGTGCACAGCTATATGCTTCCTTCCAAAATTAGAGAGAGTTTTAACGAACAAAACAACAGCAGTAAAAACACTATTCCCATAGAAATGTATGGTGACAGCCAGATTTCCAGTTCCACACAGTCTTGCTGGTACCTTTTCTGACCACCTTGCTCTTCAGCCTGAGTTCCCCCTCTGCTTTTCACTACGGAGCTTCTTCTGTGGTTCTCCAGAGCTGTCTGCAGCCTATCCTTCCACTTCACAAAGCTGCTGCCAACTCATGCCATTGCTCCACAGAGAGCAGTTGGAAAATTCTGGCCAAGGTTTCTATTCTTACCAGCATTTTTGTGTTTTTGGCAGCCTCACAATGCTTCTGCTGTACAGATGTTGCCCAAAAGACCTTCACAATGAATACTACAGGCACTGTTTTAGCTATAGGCATCATTAAGAGGTTCATTGCTTGCATACAGTGACTGCTGACTGATTTCAGAGTTACTGCAGTGATATATTAAGTCTGAAATAGAGAACAAATTGGTGGCAATTTGTAACTTTGAGGAGAAATGCATTTTGCTTTAAAGGATATGACTAAAGCTGCTTGAGAATGCTTAAAGAACTGTCAACCCTGGAAGTTTTTAGGGATAGGTTAAGCAGCCCTTCAAATTTATCTCTTGACTGAATTGCTCTTTCTACAGCATGAACAAGAAGTCAAAAGCAGGGTTGTTAGCTACTTTTCAAAGCAGAAATATTTGTTTCTGAACTCAACAGAGTGTTTCAGAAATGGCAATTTTACTGTGTAGGTAGCCAGCCAGAAACAGCCAGTTCTTAACATTACGATTTTTAAATGTTATGAAAAAGGTCTGGAGTATTTGGCATTTTCTAGCAACTGAAATCTTTTTATTTATTTATTTATTTATTTATTTATTTATTTGTATTGGGCTGCAGTAATTCAGAGTTCTTCCAAATCCATTGGGAAGCTCCTCGGAATTATCCCATCCTGTGCCTGCCACTTGCAGCCTTATGAAGTCATGCCAAGGCAGAGGATAAACTGAGTCAACAAATCAGAATTAACAAATGAACATGGTTTTGCAAAAGCATTTATAAGAGAAACCAGCAAAGGCCAAGGGGAAAGAGGAAAAAGTCCAAACCAAATCAACAGCCTCCAAGCTGAGTGAGTTGCTTCTGCTACCACATGAAAATATTATCTCCTAATACCTCCACAAGACTTGGGAATGCAGGGAAATCACAGCCAAGCATTCAGGCATTGGTAGCATGCTGTGCTGCTTAATGAATTACTATTGTTCTTTATCTGCTTTGTTGCTAGTCCACTGTACATGTTCCTCCTGGTTGAAGACAGGCTGCTGCAATAAATCTGTTGCTTGGTGTGGGCTCACCAACAGGGCTGCAAATAGGCTGTAATTTGCTTGGTATTGGTAGGAACCAGTTGTGTGTTTTACATCTAACCTAAATTTTGTTTCCAGAAGCAAACTGACCAGGGCATGGCTTGAGCTCTGTCCGATCAATGGCATGCTAAATTTGTTGGTGTGCTCCCTGGCATGATTTTATGCCAACAAATGGTCTCCCAGGTAATACTTCCACTTGGTTTGGACAGGATCTATTCCCAAAGGATGCTGTGGATAAGGTCACCTGTTTCCAAGAGTAAGAGTGTTTAGGTGTGTTTGCTGTACACGCCTCTCTGTAAAATTTGGAAAGGGGATCACAGAGTGCCTCTGGCTCTCCAAAGAGCCCTGAGATGCTGCTACTCATGCTGCACAGTTCTGGGAGATCTTCCTCTGGAGTCTGAATCCAACATTAGCCGAACTAGCGTGTATGTCACTAGACACTACTGGCCTTTGCACTAAGCCCCATAGGAAAGGGGAAAGCCTTCTTGGATCGTCTAATGGTGAGTAGCAATAGTTGTATTGAGTGATGTAGTATTAAGAGATCCTTCTTGGTTTGAAGTCCCCACTGACCTTGTAACGGGAACAGCAGGTTTGGCCCTCATCCATGTACACTCCCCACAGAGCTGTTTTTCGGGATGTAAGTGTTGTCGATGAGATATTAGACTGAAAAGCCCTTCACATCTCTTCCTATAGATCACTTGGCAGCAAACTGACAGTAACTTTTGCTCACTCTAAAAGAGGATTTGAGCTCCTACCTGACTCAGGACTCATATATCCTATATTTCATCTCATGCTCAAGATCTGAAAGCCATCAGCATCTCCATAAACCTGTCCATGCTCAGGACTCTTTCC
Source organism: Rhynchotus rufescens (assembly GCA_032273925.1). Taxonomy (NCBI): domain Eukaryota; kingdom Metazoa; phylum Chordata; class Aves; order Tinamiformes; family Tinamidae; genus Rhynchotus; species Rhynchotus rufescens. Next base: position 6,922 of record JAVCKT010005877.1, on the reverse strand, counting down.
AAAATGTGTTCGACCCAGTATTGCAGCACGAAGTGCCATAGTGGCTCTGTAGGCTTTAAGAACAGTCCTCCCAGGATATTGCTCTTCCTTTTCAGTTAAGAGGAAGTAAAATATAAACTCCTTCCCCGTGGTGTTGCAAGGAGTGTAGGGAGATTTCTGCCCATCTGGACACTTGGATTAATCAGATTTGGTCCAGTTCCTTAGTTTTGGCTCTGAGCTGTGCATTAGTTTGCAATCAGCAAAGAATGCTGATGCTTCCTCTTCCTCTCCTACCAGGCAGGGAGAATGAGATGCAAGTGAGTTTGGAAAGCTACTGCTGAGTGATCTTGTTCTTAATTGCATTCTGTGGGCTGGATTCGTAAAAGCAAGATGACATATCAGGTTGTTTCTCTCTGTCTTTTTTTCCTGCTGTGTTTATTTAGAAGTAGGGTTTGCTTTGTACTGAAGAAACATCATTTGTTGGCTCCTCTAAAGCACTCGCTGCTGCAGCCCATAAATGTCTAATGCATAGGAGAAGACAGGAATGTTAGAAGATCAAACCGTGACATTCAGTATTTTGTATTTACGTAGGAAATACGTAGCAAAGGCAAAAAGAGGGACTTACACCCCTATGTGTGTTTGTGTGATAGGCCCCCGGATGCCACTGCCTCACAGTGTCCTCCTCAAGGAGAGGCCTGCAGCTCTGCTTTGCAGCATATTCTGACAGCATGGTGAGTGACATGCCATGAAGAAGTCCCTTTTGCCATAAGACTCCTCTACTCTTGTTGTCTGGAGACTGCAGGGTTGATTGGAGCTGAAGGGAAGAAAGAAAGTGAACTGAATCCAGCCCTCCTCATTGACAGCAGGTTCCTTCCAGCTTTGAGTCCACTTAAGATACATTTTGAAGCTTGTTCCCCAAAACCAAGTGTTCTACCACTGCTAGACAACTTCTGGTCAATGTGCAACAGCCCTGAGAAAAATTAGTTGAGCCTCAACTAGCAGTATGTGAACCCAGACCTGAAATGTATTTATTAGTGTTAGGAGACTCTTTCTGTCTCCACCATCCTTCGCGTCCTCTACCTGAACTTCCATTCTGGACCAGTCTCAGAGGGCATCTCCCTCATGACACAAGCTTGGAGCCCTGGCTCTGGTTCAGCTCCTGAGATATGCTAGGTGCTGAGCTCACTTTACAGGATACAAGGACCTTCCTTGCCCCCGTGATGTGTTTCTGTAGCAGTCCAAAGCAGAACCAAGTGCTGTCCATTCTCTGCTTGCCCCCAAGCTTCACCACTGAGTGCTCATATGGCATGTGATTATGGATAGCTGTAGACTCTGTTGCTTTCTCAGCCATTCATTACAGAATATGTTATGTTGGCCGGCTGCTCTCCACACTATGAAAATGCATATTATTCCTACAAATTGCCTTCCCAGGGGGTTTCATATGAATATGCATTTTCTATGCTCTCCCGTACTTAAATGAAAAATATCTCTATTCATCCCTTTGCAGACCTCTTGCTAATGCTTCTTTTAAAAGCACCATTGCTAATATACATTTATGTCCTAAGAATTGCTGGGCAATATGCAATGCAGGAGTTAGGGGAAATTTGCATCCTGCCCAGTTTATTACTGCTCTGATGGGGAAGCCAGTTCCCATAGGGCTGCAATATTTATTCTGGCGAGCAGAGTGAGGGACAACCAGTATATGCCAAATGCAATCCTAAATGTTCTCCCGGGGAATAAAGAGTGTTTCATGCTAAGTGAAAAAAATCAAAAGAAATAATAGAGATATTAGTATTAGAGAAATCCTCAAACCTTGGGCTTGAAACAAAACAAGAGCCTTTGGAACTACACACCGTGCTCTGTGGTTTACAGAGGCTGCTGCTAAACAAAATGCTAACCAGGCAGCATGCCTGGAAAACCCATTGAGGCAGCACATACAAGGCTATGGAGCAGGAATACTTGTCTTTATTGGGGTCACTTGCTTCAGAAGTAGCTGATGTAGGAGCACGGTAGTGGGCACGGGGACAAGTCAACTGGTAAACATCCTGTGGCTATTACGAAGTGTCAGCTTAAGACTTTGTGTTTACTTCTGCCTTCACTGTACATTTTTGTTTACCTCTGTCTTTAGTGTACATTTTTGGGGGACCGAGGGCAAATCATGTAGTGTGTCTCCCTCCTTCGTATTACCCTGCCACTGCAGCAAAGATGTTCATGGCATTCACGTTATCCAGCAGCACAATAGGAAGTCAGGATTTCCATTTCTTAAGAAAAAACAACTATTTTTTTCTTAAAAAGAATGCTGCAAATGGTGGCATAAGGCAAAGGATGGGGACAAGTTTATTTCCAAAGTGAACTAGATGTTCTTGGCACCTCCAGAGAGTCAGGTGGTGATCAGTTATGGGAGATAAAGAGAAATGAGTAAAATCCATATGCATTTCTAGGGGACCCAGGCCTCTTGAGAGATTTAACCAGTGCTGGAATACAAATATCTCATCTCTGTCTGCAAAGGTCTTTTGGACCATTATGAAGAGGCACCATGTGCCTGTCCAACAAGGCTGAACATCTGCACAGACTGATGCAACTCCCAGTGCTGCAAAAGATCGAGTTATAAAGCATGTTTCTAGCTGCATTATCATCATTTATACATTTGCTGAAGAAACAGAGATGATCTGGCTTGGAAATAGCTTAAAGAATGTGTTTTATTTTAGAGGAGGAGGACATAAATAGACCCCATTATGTTGAGATGCTCTAAGTAGGTCTGAGCTAAGGGTTGCATGAAGCTGATTTCTCAGAAGAGCTTGTGCAGGGATGCATCTGAGTGAGTGTGCGGCATCCATCTACCTCACAGCCATTTTAAGGAAGTCAGTGAACTGAAATGGGCAAAGAGGATTAAGAAATCTGGGGTGGAAGTTTTGGAAAACGAGGCTTTGCTGGAATGGAGTAAAGATGCATCGACCTTGAGATCCTGAGTGCAGCACTGACCAAAAAAATAAGATCAGGGAAGGGATTATGAACATAAATGTAGCCAGAAAAGAGTCGAGTGAAGGCTTTAACTGACTGGGGAGCCTGAATGCTGTTGGATTAATGAGATTTGCCTGTTGCCAGCCTTGCCTGTGTTGACTGAAGAGAGTCACCATTGCACTGGATCAGAGAGCAATATCTTTGGGTGTTAGACAGGACTACCGTGTCACCAAATCCACCCCTGCCCTCAGCTGAAGCATCCAGATTCAGACCTGTTTCAGGAAAGCTTTCCCCTCTCTTCCCCTGCATTTGGAGAAAATCGAGAGAGAGAGAGAGATATGAATTTTTGACCTAAATCTCTTTTCTAATACTTTTTATAATCCCAACATTATTGCAATGTTTAGTGCTGAGTCAAAATGCTACAGGGAATGGTAGCTGATGCAGTGCATAAATAGATATGAACGCATTGCCAAGGGTGAGCTTTGGGAAAGTTAACAATTTCATTAAATTACCTTTAAATAGTGATGCTATTTGTTAGGTGTTAGGAGCACACTAGCATTTGTAGTGACGTTGACAGTAACAGCGGCCTGATCCTGTGGTGGGAGCAGCATTATTTTTAGCCTGATTAGTCCTACTTTAGATTTTAACCTAGTTACTAGATGTAGATAAAAACAAAATGAATGTGATCTGGTCCCTGCAGCGTAATGTCCTCAGGCTCAGGCGTAGGCTGCTTTCAAGAGCAAATGAAATGTAATGAACAGCGTACAAGAGCAAAAGTAAGAAGATTTCATTTGTTTTAATGGTTTTCTATAAATATCTTGTCTTGCAGCTAACTGCGTGCAGTTATTCCTTTGGTGCCCCCCAAAACCTCAAATGGCTCGTCCGCCCAATGTAAGAGAAGGTATCTAGGGACTGGGAGGAGTATGAGTTGTGACGTGAGTTTCTGTGATCTTTGGGGCTGCTCTTGCTAAGAGTCTGGGTTTAAATGTGGTTAATGAATTGCTTGCAGTTTAGACCATGTGAGGGATTTTGGTGGTTTCATAAAGATTTCTGTGCTCTTACATTACCTCACGCTTATAATTCTTGCATGAAGCCTGCCCTGATGTCCTTCATGACACCAGATCATGGGACTTGTGTGCCACTGGTTCCCTCCCTTGCCCACCTGGAGCATCAATGTGGGAGCCCTTCCCAATGGGAGCACTACCGGCGGGATCAGGCCATGGGGATGAGATCTAAAGGCAAATACTCTGGGACCTCAGGACAGTGGGAGCACCTGAGCCAGCTGCCCAATATCACGAAGTCTTTCCTGGGAACGGTGCTACGGCTAAAAGCCAAAATACTCCTAGCAGCAAGGGAAAGAAAAGGCTGTATCCATCATGCGGCCAGCCCTGATGCTATCAGACAGAGGCTGTCACGGCCGATTAAAATTTCCTCCCCGCGAAAGGGTCCTGACAGGACTTTTGAGTGGTTTTCTTTCTGCATCCATTGAAGAGGATTTGGACAAGGGCTGCCCACCTCGCACCTTCCTTGGGGAAAACTGCCTTGCAAGCAGGGAGCACTGGCTGGGATGGTGAGGGAAGGGATGTGGTCCTGCCCGGGATATGCTGTGTGATGGTATATCTTGCTCTGCCTCCCATTACCTTGGTTTGTTTCTTTGTAAAAGAGACTTAACAGCACTTATGGGAATAGTGAGTGTGAAAAAAAACCCACTACTGTCCTATAATAGGAGCTGGATGATATATCTAAATTGATTTTTACAGGAAATCCCGTAATAATTTCCTTAAGCAAAAAGTGTGTTTTTTTTTTAACCATTCCTATGGAAAAATAAAACTGACCACAAAAAGACCACCAATTGCTAAAACCTAACCATATATCTTTCAGATTTGCTTTCCTTCCTTCTACCTTGCCTCTTCTATTATGCAAATGAAAAGAAGTAGGAAAACAGGCACGGATGAGCAGGAGGGAATGTATTTGGTTTTGTTTTCATACTTGTTCTCAGATACAATAATTAAAACAACGAAGCCTTTCATTAAAAATGGAGCTGTTGTGAAAAAAAAAAGTTTTTAATTAAAAAAAACATTTTGATTGATGATTTCCCTCTATCCTGTAATACCGCTCCTGCCTGTGCTTTGTGTAACAGCATCACTTCTGCTTCCTCTTTCATGAAACTGCTTCTTTTCCCTTAGAAATGGCCAGATGGCACCGAGCAGGCTACCCCACGGAGATGGCATCAAGCAGGCCACCCGTGGGCCCGTGTCGGGGCTGTAACGGTGGCTGCCACCAACTGCTTTGCAAAGTGGTGTAAGATGCTGTGCAGTGCTGGGCACCTGGGGGACGGTTTGTCCCCTCCGTCCTCCTCATTAAATGTCATCCCTGTTGCTACGGATTTGTTCTCCCACAAGGGGAACAATGACATGACTTTGATCGGCTATTGTATCAGGAGATAAACCCCTAATGAAGGGAGGGGATGGTTTTGCTGCTTGAAGAGGGAGGCCAGGTAAACCAAAGTTTGACTTAGTAACTCTCCTGCAAAACCACTGGTTGCTCTGTGCTTATTAGGATAGAGGTAATGACTTCCAATTACTAACACAGCTTTGTTTCTTTAAACTGAAGAAAAACCTTGGAGTTGGACTGCAGAACGCTCTAAAGCATAAAGTTGGCTGTCATGACTGTTTTTTCTGAACTTTTTTTCTTTTTTTTTGGTCCTTCTTGATATTTTTCTTCTTTCTCATTGAGTTTAGTGACCTATTAAATTGACTTTGAAATTAATAATAAGATCAGGACTCTAACACCATTGGCGTCTCCAGCATAAGGCTTAGCACTGCTGACGGCATCCGTGCTGATGTTCTCCTTTCTCTTTCTTTCTTCTTAAATGCAAGTGGAAAAAAAAGAGAGAGAGAGAGATTTTTGGCTTTAAACTTCATGAAAGTAGCTATGTTCAGGCCTGAAATCACCCCGTTTGCTACCCGACACCGTGGAAATACTTTTGACATCCAAACTCCAGCAGGAGTGGGAATGTTTGTTGCAGATTTAGACTGTGATTTTTCAGAGATGCCAGGCACCCACTGCCCTTGAATGTTAATGGGTCCCACACACCTAATTCTTCGGGGCTCCTTTAGACCCAGCCTCTTTGAGGGCATGCTGGAAGGTTTAATTTTGGCTGTTTTGATGTTTTGTTTGTTTGTTTGTTTGTTTTTCCCCCAGGGTTTGGGAAGGAGTTGGCAGTATCTTTCTCTTGCTGTGGCACTCCAGGTAGACCGGGTAATATGGTGTAAGTTATTATAGCTGATAGGAGCCCTCAGGGCATTACACTTCATATAGGCATGCATAGTCTCCTCTCTCTTCATGTATTGTGCCTCAGGACCTCCTGCAAAGGAGAAAGACTGGACAAGGCTGGTAAGAAACTAGAGATGCTCAATATTTTTCAGAGAATGTGGGTGCAAACAGGTCCTGGGAATTCCTAGGCCCCTCAGCCTGACCTGTCCAGCCCCTGGTGCCTGGGAGGTCTCCAAAATGAAACCTAGGTTTTAGAGTAATGGAAGAAAATCCCTTGATGTTGGGAGCATCTTTGGCCAAGGTAGTAAAGGATGCTGGCAAATGGGAGATGCAGGAGCCCATGAGCTCTGGACAATCTGGTAATCTGGACAATCAGATTACCCAGTGCATGTGAGTGCAGGGCCAACTAGAGCTGGGTCTGTCTGGTCTGTTTTTCAGCAATACATGAACAATATTGTTCCCAGTTTAACACTGAATAGCATTTGCAATAAAATCTCTCTCCCCAAAATCACTTGTGTATGGAGCACTGGTTGATCTGGCTTTTCCACTTCTTCCTAATGACAGACTGATTCCAGCACTGAGATTCCAGTGGGAATTTCTGACAGCTTTGTAGAATCTTTGAACAAAGGTGGCAGCACTATTTGGGGAAATGGGAGAACAGCTAGGATGAGCGCTGCCCTCGGGTTATCCTGGTGGATCATTTCAT
>JAVCKT010005875.1:26740-40012 GCA_032273925.1 Rhynchotus rufescens | reverse complement strand
GGACAGCATGGTCTATAATGTGTCATTTCGGCAGGACAAAACAAGCCAATGAATCTCATTGCTCTTACGCTGACTAAAACAAATTGCAAAATAAAACTAGTATTAGAGGGGGGGGAAGAGGACGCCTCTATTAGATTTGATTTAAAAAGGGATAAACACAAGGTTATTAATAACATGGTTCTCATTAAATATTTATGCCAGGCTTTGCCATTTCACACCCTCTCCATGCTTTGGTTCGTAAATCAGCTGAATGTTGCATTACAGCTGAGGATGCCTAATTTCACTGTGCACAGTACAAACTAATTACAGTAATTGGAGTTGGGAAGACGCATTTATTTTTAGCTCAGCTGAATAAAAATGAAAAGAAACACTCCTCTAAACCACGTTTTCAGAGGTGGATCTACGTTTCAGATAAACAGCTTGTGCTGGCAAAGTATTATTTCAATAATTATTTCAAAGAAACCCATACAGCCGTTTCTCACATTTCACTCTCGTAGCGTATGCGTGTAATCTATGTCAACATTAAACCATTTTTACAACTAATTATTCATCCTAATTATGGAGCTCAGGCAAAAATGTTTTCTATTTTTAGTAAGTATGGAATCAAAGTTTGCAAAGCGTATGGATTGCAATACTTAGTAATACCAGTAATCTTCCCTCTCCCCACTAAGGTTATTATGAATAACTCTTATGGCTAACGCTGATTCAAGCTGGGCATTTTTCAGGTATGCACTTCTGTTGCAGTTTGACAGAAGGTGGGTGTTTATACTTAAATGTTAATATTGTAAATTAGTTTTTCCTTTGCAACTGCTGAAGAAATTTTAGTAAACAAAGGAGCAGTATTTTATGAAAGATGCACATTTAAGCTTTTCAAGCACAAAATGCTACTTTAAAAGTTGCTTTCACTTTTGTGGCTTACCAGTATGAAGAGCTGCTAATAGAAAATACCTGTGGTTCTTGTTCCTGATGCGGTGGTAAAAAATCTTCATTCGATTCATGGAGGAAAGCTGGAAATGCTCCCGACAGGCTGCAGTGCTTTACCCTGCTCCTTGCAAGTAAATGAAAGGGGAACCGGTTCTCAAGAACTAATATTTTTAATGGCTTCCCCATTTCAGTTGAACAACTTTGAAAATAAAGCAGAAGGAAATATTGGCAATTTTTATGAAGAGCTGGTTTCTTAGAGAGTTGGAGGGAATTTCTAGTTTAGAGGGGGAAAAAAAAAGAAAAAGGAGAGGGAAAAATTCCCTAGATTTAATCATGAAAAATATTTTTCCTTTCATTAGTTTGCCTGTTTGCCTATATGTTTTAAATCCTCATGGATTAAGTAGGACTCTGAGCTACCATTTAGTTATTTATTCTCAAGGAAAAGAGAAGTAGAGAAAATGGAAAAATATCTCTTGTTTATCTGCTTCCAGAGGCAAGAACATAAAAATTACTCTGTCCAGGCTCTGTACTCAAACTGTTACTTTTCTCCAGGACTAAAGTCACAGATTTTTGTAGCTTGTGTGTTTATTTTGTGCATTCTTTTCCACTGTCTTCATTTGCCTTTCGACTGCCCCGTTGCTGCTGCTTTTATGGCAGCAGCGTCCTGGTGTTGGAGCTGGCCCGTAACATTCAGGCACTGACTGACTGCCGACTGACCCTCTCTGGAAAACAAACACGATCATCCAGGTTGAGACTAGAAGAAAGTTGCTGCTCCCAAAGAGCTCCTGCAAGTCGGCTGCTCCAGCAGGTCCTTGGCTACGTGGGAACCACTCTCAGGTTTTCCCAGGCATTTTTGAGACTCACTGTAATGAGTCTGATGTAGCCCAGAAGCCAAAGCCAGACAGTTTAGAAAGCTGGTAACTGAAGTAGCTTTTGGAACAGCATCTGTCTTAAATCTCCAAGAAACCATCTTTGTCTGAATACATTCTTTTCTTTCTTTTTTTCCCCTTTTATTTTTGTTGTAGCAGATAATCCTACCGCTGTTTGTGTTATACCGGAAGGATTTGGATTTGGATTTAGATTTTTACCAGATTGTTTGGGCTTTTTTGTTGTTGTTGTTGTTGTTGTAATGTTTTTTTTGTGCGAGCTCAGCCTGATGGCACTGACCAGGCCGCAGAACAGGGAATGTCCAGGACAGGTACCATGTTATTGAAGAAATATTTCCCTATGTTATGTCATAACAGATGTATGTGAACCCTAATCAAGGAGGCCACTTTGAGATTAGTAGTTATTGATAGTGGGTGTGTGTGAATCTCCCTAAAAGCAACTGTACCAGTACTGTCTGGCAATATCCTTTGATTTGTAACCCCTCCAAAAGCATTTCCCTCCTGGGGCTTTTGTTCTTTTTTTTTTATTATTTTTTATTTCCTTATTTCTCTGTCCCTGAAAATCCTAGTATCTCATCTAATGAATCATTAGCTCTCAGGAATCTTCTACAGCTCTGTTTAGTCATCGATTTTTCCCATACCGTCTCCTTGTCCTTACCTTCTCTCTTCAAGTGATTTCATCTTTGAGCAGGACTCATGACCATCCATGTTTAGTAAATAAGTAAATAAAGATTGAACCGACTTCTTTTCCTCTCATATTGTGGGTCTTGTCTCGACAAGTATAGAGCCATCTCTTTGCACCGTGCTCCTGATCTTTCCTCTCAAGCCTGCCCTCCACAGATGCTCTTACCCGCTTTGGACAGCACTGTCTTTCTCCCAGGCACTCGCATACCCACACTAGCAGCTTTGACAAGACTCTTTTATTGGAACTATAGGTTTCAAGTCACTTAAATCTTTCTGGCACGTCTGAAATGCACAGCTGAATCTCACCACCCACGGTGTTGGAAAAAAAATCTCACAGCTCCTCTTATCTGATTCCTTGGTTACCTCACCTTCTTATCTTCTGGCCTCGACTGCTGCCCCTTTCTTCCTTTGTTATTTCTACTCTTCTGAGATTGCTAGTTGGCTCATTTTTTCTGACCCTGTCGACCCATTTTAAGTCATTTCACTGGCTTTCTTTCACGATCCGTGTCTTACCTAAAATTCTGATCTCTGTTTAGCACCTGGATAGCAAACCTGGATTATGAGATAAATTTTCAGCCTTCTCCTTCAGCTCTGGCACCGTTGCAGACCTGCAATGTCCCCAGTCAGCTTTGTCTGGGAATAACATGATGTTTTTTCCTTTCCGGACGCTGTGTACAGGAGAAAAGCCAGGTCTATCTGGCTACTAATATGATAATATTATACTTTCTTTTGGATCTGCCATAAAAGCCTGAATTATTTTGTTCTTTTTATGAAACACTTCTTGCCTCTAATCATAAATCTGCAGATTTGCATGTAGTACTTAGTTGAAATTCAGTTTGACTTTCAGGAACTGTGCTGTAAAAGTACTTTCGAATTAATATATGGGCGTTCAGTTTCTTCGTGGCTCATATGACATGCTAGTTGGAATCACAGAATTCCTATCCATGTTATGAGTTTTTAAATGCAAATCCTTGAATGCATTGGTGGAAGTTGTGTTTATTAAGATGAGAGATGGAGCTCTTAGATACTGAGATACTTGAAGGTCTCTCTCGTGGGCAAAGTTCTGCCATGTACTTCTGCTCCATCCTGAGCTGGCGAGTCTTGAGACAGTCCTGTAGACACATCTTCAAAAATAAAAGTTAAGGGAAATATTGAGGTTGAAGGGTTAGTCAGAGCATTCAGACATTTGAAGAACTAGAACCCCTAAGGATTTAAAAAGGAAAAAGAATGGAGATACTGTCCTGGTTTAGAGTGTTCTTCCTTCATTGCTAATCTTAGTTTAGGCATTAGGCAACTTGAGTCTTGTCTGCTAAATGCTTGAAAAGCTACAAGTGAATGTGTGAATAACTAGGCTTGGTTTAAGAGGGGAAGCTCTTTTTATTCTTAGAAGAAATTTTTCCCAGTATTGGAATGCTTTCAACTGGAGGCAATTAAGAAAGAGCGAGTTGCATTAAATTAATGTATATTACGCATCTGCTATTAACAGCTCGTTGAGACTTGTATATGAACTCCCTACAAAATAGTTCTTGCATTTCATATTCAAATCTAATCTAGAATAATTGAGCATAAAAAAAAAAGTTGTGTGGTTGTGTTATTGCAGGGTTAAAGCAAGTAAAAATAATTGATATTCAGAATTCATAATGTACCATTCAGATACTATTTCTCTTTTATTCAGGAAACTGGTTTGAAGAACCGTACTGCAGATTGCCTTTAGTCAGTATCTGTAGGATAAGAAGTAATTTGTACTAAAACTCTCTTATACAGAGCAATCAGCATATAAACAAATGCTTCAGATTCATAACCTGAAGTAAGCTTGAAATTGCCTTGTCTCCCAAATGATTAAATTTCATACTCTAGCAAGCAAGTAGATGCTCAGGAGTTCTGCGTTCGATTTTTGGATTAGTATGGATATTTAAAGGTGTGGGAGGTGCTATGAAAATCCTGCATTCTGAGTTATCTTCGTAAGGTAACATTTATTTTCTTTGATTTGAGAGGAAAACTGGACTGTATGTGCAAGTTCAAGGATTTGCAGGGGGCTCCAGCACTTTTTAAGAACTCGGTTTCCTGGCAAAACTGATTTATTTAGGAAAGTCTCTGTTCTCTGCCAAAAAGCAAGTTAGACTAATGGTTTTTAACTGTATTATTGATCCAGAATAGATAAGATGACTGTCAGTAGTTGTTGGTTTGCAACTTTGCTTTTAAGGTTTTTCCTGTCAGTTGTATATTTGCTCTCTGTGTATATTACCTGTTCATTCTTTTACTGACGTATCCAGAAATGCAAAATATTTTTGTTACTCTGCCTTAAACCTAAATACTTTCATTTTAATTGGGAGTTTGGTCAGAATAAGAAATATAAATATGAGCATGGTGCTTTACTGTAGTGAATAAAACTACTGTACCACTTCAAGAAATGTACTCCACGGTTTAGTTAGCATAATTCGGAGTTTAACTTAGAGTGCTGGGTTAGAAGGTATGATAGTCTACGATAGTCCTTTACTAGGGTTATTTTTCATGGTGCTTGGAACAGTGGACTCATTTTTAACCTTGTTGGATCCTTTCAGATCTCAGTCACAGTGGATTGGGAGACCATTATGAAAATTCCCACTGGGGACAGCAGCCCACTTTCCGGAGTGACGGCAACTGCAGCTGGGATAAAGTGATAATAGACAGGACTGACAAGGAAGCGTGGCCTTCCATTACAGGAGCTGAGACTGAATCTGCCTCAGAATGTACTACAGACACTGACTCTGCCTCCAACTGTGGCTCAGAGAACAGTAGCATGGCTACAGGGAGTGCCCAAGGCAACTTCACTGGACATACAAAGAAAACTAATGGCAATAATGGCGCCAACGGAGCACTCGTCCAAAGCACTTCTAACCAGAGTGCCCTTGGAGCTGGCGGAGCAAACGGCAACGGGAACTCAGCCAGAGTGTGGGGGGTGGCTGCAGGCTCCAGCTCTGGCCTAGCTCACTGCTCTGCCAGCGGTGGGGATGGAAAGATGGACAACATGCTTGGAGATGGTAGAAGTCAAAACTGCTGGGGTGCTTCCAACTCAAATGCTGGCATTAATCTTAACCTTAACCCTAATGCCAATCCAGCTGCCTGGCCTGTACTTGGACATGAAGGAACTGTGGGAGCAGGCAACCCTTCCAGTATTTGCAGTCCGGTCAGTGCCATAGGTCAGAACATGGGCAACCAGAATGGGAACCCGACGGGCACCTTAGGTGCCTGGGGAAACTTGCTGCCGCAAGAGAGCACAGAACCACAAACGTCCACTTCTCAGAATGTGTCTTTCAGCGTACAACCTCAGAACCTTAACACTGATGGACCAAATAACACTAACACCATGAACTCTTCACCAAACCCTATCAATGCAATGCAGACAAACGGACTGCCAAACTGGGGGATGGCTGTTGGTATGGGGGCCATCATCCCGCCCCACCTGCAAGGCCTTCCTGGTGCTAACGGAACATCAGTTTCTCAAGTCAGTGGGGGCAATGGTGAAGGAATGGGCGGTTCAGTGTGGGGGATGTCCCCAGGTAATCCTGCCACAGGAAACAGCAATTCTGGGTTCAGTCAGGGGAATGGAGACACTGTGAACTCAGCATTAAGTGCTAAACAAAACGGATCCAGCAGTGCTGTGCAAAAGGAAGGAAACGGAGCGAGCGCGTGGGATTCGGGGCCTCCCTCTGGCCCGGGGGTCCTGGCGTGGGGCAGGGGCGGTGGCAGCGGGGGCGTGGGGGGGATGCATTCTGGAGCGTGGGGCCACCCCGGCCGCAACGCCAGCAACGGCGTCAACGGCGAGTGGGGCAAGGCCTCCAACCAGCATTCCAGTAGCGACATCAACGGGAAAGGAGCAGCGGGGTGGGATGGCCCAGGTGTTGCCGGCCCCAGCCCTGGCGCGCAGCAGGGCAGCGAACAAATGAACTCTTGGGCCAAAGCTGCAGCGTCCGGCACCACGGCTAGCGAAGGAAGCAACGACAGCGGTGGGAGCCAAAACGAAGGCAGTGCTGGGAGGGAGGGGGCTGCAGAAGGCAGGAGGAGAGACAAAGGGATGATCGACCAAGGGCAAGTTCAGTTGCCAAGAAATGACCTTGACCCCAGGGTCCTGTCCAATACCGGGTGGGGACAGACCCCTGTAAAGCAAAACACTGCCTGGGAATTTGAAGAGTCCCCAAGGTCCGAACGAAAGAATGACAATGGAACAGAGGCCTGGGGTTGTGCAGCTACTCAATCTTCAAACTCAGGGGGGAAGAACGATGGGTCCATCATGAACAGTACAAATACCTCTTCAGTATCTGGGTGGGTCAGCTCTCCACCTGCAGCTGTTCCAACAAACACAGGTTGGGGAGACAGTAACAACAAAGCACCAAATGGCCCGGGGGGATGGGGAGAGTCAGCAAGCTCTACTACTGTTACTAATGCTGCTGCTGCCAAAAGCGGCCACGCTTGGAGTGGGACCGCAAATCAGGAGGACAAATCACCTACCTGGGGTGAACCTCAGAAACCCAAATCTCAAAACTGGGGAGATGGACAGAAATCAAATCCAAGCTGGACTTCAGGAGGTGGAGATTGGGCAGATTCATCCTCTGTTCCCGGACACTTGGGTGATGGGAAGAAGAATGGATCTGGATGGGATTCTGACAATAGAGCGGGGTCTGGTTGGAATGATTCCGCGAGGTCTGGGACCAGTGGGTGGGGAAATGGCACAAACAGCAAGGCTAATACAGGTACAAGTTGGGGGGAGTCTTTAAAACCGAGCCCCCAGCAAAATTGGGCTAATAAACCCCAGGACAGCAACGTGAGCAACTGGGGAGGAGCTGCTTCTGTCAAACAGACGGGGTCGGGGTGGGTTGGGGGGCCAGTGCCAGCCAAACAAAAAGAGAACTGTGAGGCAACTGGCTGGGAAGAGCCATCTCCTCCGTCCATTCGCCGCAAGATGGAAATCGATGATGGTACCTCAGCTTGGGGCGACCCAAACTACAACAACAACAAGACTGTAAACATGTGGGATAGAAATAATCCTATCATTCAGAGCAGTACCACAACCAATACCACCACCACGAGCACCATTATCAACACAAACATGGTTGAACCTCAGCCACCGCACCAGTCAAGTGCCCAGCCGAACCGCTCCCCGCTGCTTGGTCCAGGTATGAAAATTACTCTTATTTGCTTCTAAAACAGATGAAACACAAAGAATTTAAATCTGGTGGTTTTCTCATTGCCCCCTTTTTTTCCTTTTTTTTTTTTGAGGAATGAACATGTAACTTTCTAACAGGGAGGAACAACTTTTGAATACGCAAAGCGAATTATTAACAATGTAAACTTTGTTTCCCTTTGGTAATCCCTTTGGTATTTTCTCTTTTTTCACTGTGATTGTAATATAACAGTTTACTGAGTTTTTCAAACAACTGTCCATCATGGGAGCTTACATCATTTGGTTGATTGGGTTACATTCACTGGCATTAATAAAGCCCATGCTTCCTTTGGAAGTTCCCTCTTGGTCCATATGGCAATTGAAATCTTGCTGATGTGGAGGACATGCTGGGAAATCCACTGAGAAGCTTGTGGAATTCTGTTAAAGGCGGAAAAATGAGATATTTAATGATGTTTAACCTATTTGTGGAAAGAGAGCTTTAGGAAACTTAAGATCTTCTCTTAGACTTGAAGTCAAGCTCAGCAGAAAAATTTGGCAGAAATTTAATCATTACTACTGAAGCTCTATTAACGTCTTGTCTTAATAACAAGGCCCATAGAACCAGACATGCAATTATTCATCTTAATTTAGAGTGTTCAAAATAACTAAATAAACATCCAGAAAGAATTGCAAGGATCTTTTGCTGTCTCCACAGTGAAGGCAAGCAAAACTTGAAAAAACTCAGACTAAGAAAATGCTGGGTTCTTAGATTCTTGGTCTGTATTTATTCAGATCTTCCACAGTGAGGCAATACCTTGTTTTAGCAGCTTTAAATTCAAGCATTTGGGGTTGGGGTTTTTGCTAACCTTTTTTTCCTTTTTTTTGCCTTCTGTTTCTATTTTTCTAGTCTTTGTTCTTGTTTAGACACTCTGCATCTGTTTCTTTCCTACAAACTGTATCTCTTGGCAACAGACACTTTTTTTTTTTAACAGTTGCGTGAGTTTAGGCTGTTTCTGTTCCTATATCTTCTGTTTGTTGTCTTTTTTAGAGATTATTTGCGTCCATCCTTTAGGTCTCAAACATGGATAATACCTTGAATTTCTGTGTGCTTTTCATAAAGTTGGATTGGTTAAAGATGTCACTGTTCCGGGTGACAAGGAAAATGTATTTTGACATGATTCGAGTTCAATTGCATGTTTTTAGGAATAGAAACTATGGTGTTTTTTTAATTTGAAATCAAGGTGCTGTTGTAGATAATCATAATAAAACTGGAGGAATAAAAATGGAAGAAGAAAATTGCTTTAAGAGAGCAGAGGTTTAACCAGACGTTACTGGAAAACCTCTTCTATTTAATGTTCCACAGACTTCTCAAAAGAAATCTAGGCATTCTGTATAAAATTCTTCCATCTGATGCTGTCTCCCTGTCTCCCAAGTTTTTGTTTTGTCTTGGTCATGGCTAAATATAGACTTCATTGTGCTTATCTCTAAGTGGGATCTGTTTTCACTTCTTAATTTTTGTCATTTTTATTCTCTTTCCAGTGTTCTGAAATAATTCAGGTTTTCTGTAGCATCTGTATAAAAATAGTCTCGCATTCCCTGCTTCGGTTCAGTCTTTTAGCAGTTGAGAGTGTGTGTTTTAATACAATGACAGGAGGCTCAAAGGGAGAACTCTTTAAAGAAGTCTGCAAGCAGACTGTCCAACATATTCGATGGATCATTCTAGTTTGCCTTAAACTAAATGTCCTTCCTTCCCCTGAACGTCCTTGACATTTCTGAATTGTGCTGTTTGCCTGTTTGTTTGCTTTAAACTCATTTTTGGCTGAGTACACTTGTGCTTATAAAACCATTCATCTAAAAGGACACATTGCTTATGCTGTTCATATAACCTTACCACCTTGCAAAGGAAAATCGAACATTTGGAATCTTTCACATTTTGAAAATTGACATTTAAAAACTCTGGAATTTTCTCTGGGAATAGATGGTAGCACAACAGTTCTTCCCCGTGCACGATAGTTCTGTGAAAAGCATATGAATATGTAGAAGAAGAGGTTGAACCACAGGGCACTGAGAAGTGTTTGTGTAAAATATTCCAGCTGTTGAACCAAGGTATTGACACTGGATCACGGTGTGCCCTGTCAGTCACTTTTATCATTTACGATGTGCCCTGCCAGTCACTTTTATCATTTACCCTTATTCGGGAACATCAAGAATAGTGAGTACTGGGTTCTCCTCCCGTGCTAGCAGGGAAGCCTGTGGTACAGCTGTAAGACAGCACACACATGCTCAAAGCAAAAAGATGTTTTTTTTGGTGGTGCTGTATAGCCCCAGTTAACTGTTCACCAGGGAGCAGCAATCGTGTGGAGTTTCAAGTTTATCCTACACCAGTTTAGAAAGAGAGGGCAAGTTACAGCCTTTTTATTCAGGTTGTCACCCGTCCCCAGCAGTTCTCAAAATTCCTTGAATGCAGAAATGAAAAGCCAGTGATGGGAAACAGATGTTGGTACACACTCGATGAAAATGCTCCAAGAAGTTTCTTTTTGTGTTGTAAAAAAACAAAATGTGGTAGCTAATGTGATAAATGCACTCCTTTCTGGGTTTAGGGACTTCCTCCCAAACCACTGGAGGGTTATTTGGGAAGACGAGCAAAGAGCTGGTGGTTTTGATTTAGATTAAATTTTAACCTAAATTACTTGTGCATAATTCTTAGCCTCACTCCCAACTCCTGCAAGTTTCATACAAGGAGAGTGAGGAAAGAGAAGAGGTTTTGCAGGTAGGGAATGTGCAAGAGAGAGAAATTGCTGGATCCTGGAGAGCCACAGACCGTCCTCCCAATGCTTGGAAGTGGCCCTGTTATTCCGCTGTTCATATTGGATAGATGGAGACTGGCAGGATTCCAGTTGTCCCTCTGAAAGAAGGAGCTGATAAAAGATAATGTAAATTTACCTGTGGAGCTTTCATAGTGAGAATTAAGGTCTCCGGAGATCCCAGAGAGTAATTGAAATTTTAAACCAGCTCTAAATCCTGAAAGCTCTGAAGTCTTCTTGCTATTTCTTTTATCATCCCGTACCATCATCTTGGTGGCAACTTAAATATTATTCATTCATAATGTGTCATTTGCATGAAGCAAAGAATACAAGAGTATTTTCCTACCTTGAATTTGCATTAGAGTGGAATTGAAACTAGATCCATTTGGAGCTCCTTTAGGATACCCCATGGAAAAAGCTAACATGCTGTAGAGCACCCTGAGCCCTTGGACGAGAGGACTCCTGGGCTGGTTCTGCAAAGCCTCTCCCCTCCTTGGCTGCAAGGTTGGCGTCCTTGCTGAAAGCTGAATTCCTAGCTGGAATTGCAGAGCTGCCGGCTCTCTTGGTGGGAGCAGGTCCCGAGCTGCACTGCGTGCAGGGGAAACCCTTCGAAAAATTAACACATGAAAGGTCAAGACTCATGGGTGACACTTGAAAACATGCAACGTCCGCTCCCCATGTGCATTTTCATGGCTCATTTCCATTATTCTTAGACTAACTAGTGAATATTTAGTAAGTCTCCTCATTTTGCTGCAGAATCTCGTCCTTTTTCGCCTACAGAAGGTCCTAGTATTAAATATGCCTGTGTTGTAGTCAGATGCTTCCGCTATTTATCACAAACCAAGCAACTTCAAGGAAAACAATTTCTGTTATCCAAATGGCTATAGGGTTATTTTGAGGGAAAGCAACTGTATCCTGCCATAGTTTAGCTAACATTTTACTTTCCCTTGAGGATTTCCTGTTGGCTGGGGCCCAGTGTTAATTATGTTTTGTTTTGTTTTTTCTATAAAACAAACTGCCAATGTGTCCGTATTTATTACTCACTGTGATCTTCTTGTTTCTTGCAATTCGGAATGTTTAAAAATGTCAGTATTAAAACCTCACTGCCCTGCCAAAGAGCCGCTTAATAGAGTTTACTCTGTTTAAAACCAACATTCATCCAGATCTTTTTTTAAAAAACAAACAAAACAACACGGAGCTTTTTCTCAGGAACATCTAGCTTCATACTTTTTTTTTTTCCATTAAAAAAATCACATTGTTATCCTTCGAAACAAGGATTTAAAGAAATTTTCAGGTTTCTTGCATTCACTCAACCTTCTGTAATACAGTTTGCAAACTTCCTTTGTTGGGAGCTGCATAGGACGGGAACACGTCGCGTATCCTGGGGCAAGCTCTTTGCACTGAGCTCTCTGATAGCTCACCTGTGTGTGAAAAATCCTACTAGGTTATTCTGAAAATCAAGGACAAATGTGAAAAGAAAAAGAATGTGTTAGCAGAATGCAAAGGAAATCCATTTCCTGCTACCTGCAGCATTTTGCAACATCCATTTGCAAATGCAACCTTGTGCATCCCTTCAGGTTTCTAAAATGGAGCAGTCGTGTAGAGTCATGTAGTAACATCAAGGAAGCAGGTGCCTCCTGACAAGAAAAACAGATTCATAATTGACAAATATGCTAGAATTTGCTAAAGTTGTGGTTCATTTTTGCAGTATATAAACTGTTTATGCAGCAGCCTTTGCTTTTATAAACTAATTTTCTGAATTTAATTCAATCTGTCAAGATTCTTTTAAAAATGTTTATTTTAATTTTTTTTGTAGTTGCGAGTATTATCTTAGCAAAGACTATCTTATTATTTGTAATTGTGTAATATTTACGGTTCAGTACACTTAAGGCAAAAATAACCTGGCATTGCACATCTGTGTTCTTTAATCAACGTTATTGAATTTACAGGAACAAATGGTCCAATTCCTTCAATTCTTTTAATTCCACAAACTAGTACAGTTTATCACTTCAGCATATGAATTGTGTTCTGAGGTTGATTTTATGGGTACTTATAGTTTCCCATGTAGTTTGCATCAATGCAGGGAAATGCTGCTCTTCTGCCCTCTCTGCCTTTGCATCTAGTTGGCCCTTCAGAGATGCTTTGCTTATTTGCTTCATTTGTGTGCAGTTAATCCCTTTCAGATGCTGTGCAATTAAAATAAATCCATGCGGTTGTCCGACAAGGTTTTCTTCTGAGTAGTGAGAAAGAAATTCCAATAAAGTGCAGCTTAAATTAGTTCTCTTAAAGATGCAAGGAACAGTCTTAAACAAGGATTTTAGGATTTTCTTCCACTGTTTGCTAAGTAGTATCCTGAATATTATTGACTGTACATTGACTGCAGCTTCCATAGCATAATTTCTGTTGAATTCACTGAGTCCTGCAGTGCCTTCTAGGGAAAATAAGCACTTGCTTGAACAAACACTGTTGCTTAGGCCATGTGCTTAAGTGATTCCTTGTCACTGTCTACCTTCTTTGGGTATCTGTGTAGATATGAGGGAAACATAAGAAATTTGTTTTCTTGCTGTTACGTATGACTTGTTTTATGCATATGACATGTCTATATGCATATGTATAAAATTATAAATACATTCATATATATTTACTTATATTATGTATATCTTATTTAACTAATTCTCATAGTATGTTGTGTTGTTTAAATATATTATGTTTCTGTATATATACTTTGTATAAATGTATCCATTTATATGGATTTTTGTGTACATATACCTATGTGTATTTTAATGTACATGGTATAAATATACGTTTGTATGCATCTTTAAAAGTACTTTGA
>JAVCKT010005875.1:5973-23985 GCA_032273925.1 Rhynchotus rufescens | reverse complement strand
TGGCACATGGTAGCCTTGAAATTCAGTTTTGCTCATTTCAAAAAAATGGCAGCTAAAATGGTGGGATTGTGGAAAAATTGTGCAGCAAAATTGTGTTGTCAGTGCATGGTCCTACTTCTGGTGCCTTGTCCCTCAGGATGCTTGAGTCATCTTACTTATTCAGGAGAGAAAAGACTTACTGTTACTGGATTTTTTTCTTTTATGACAGGTTTTAGAGTATGTTTCTATTTTGCTGGCTTCAAGGAAGGAGTCCTTGTAGTTTAATGCCAGATAAGCTTATTTTTGAACCTTTGGATCTCTTGAAAATACTTAGATGTTCATGTAGGGCATAAAGGGATGTTACTGTAGAATTTGCAGCAGGTGGAGTGATCTGCTTTTCCCTCTCTCCATTCCCTTCAGCTTCAAAATCTATGCAAGAAGGCTGGGGCAGTGGTGGGGATGAAGTGAATCTCAGTACTAGTCAGTGGGAAGATGAAGAAGGAGATATGTGGAATAATACCGCCTCTCAAGAGAGCAGCTCCTCCTGCAATTCCTGGGGGAATGCCCCGAAGAAAGGACTTCAAAAGGTAGGTCAAAAACAAGGAGAGTCTCTGAAACTTCACAGAATTACAGTAGAGCATTTCTAACATCAGTTGTTGCATGTATTCCTCCTAACATTAATACTTCGGATTCAATGGAAATTATTCCCTCAGGAATGGTGAAAATGTACCTGGTGATAGTGGGAAGGGGATTTAAGTACCATTTTGCTTACAAATGAAGTAAAAGCCTCTACTTACAAGGACCAACATGCACCGTTCTCCTGAAATCTTTCACTTTTTGCATGCTTGAGGGGATTCCTTGTCCCTCTTTTTGTTTTCAGTAGATTTTATAAACCTCCATGTGTTCTGGGGAAGTAATAGCATGTTAGCAAAGCAAATGGAAAAATCATAAGGAGGACTTTGAGACGCTTTCCGTGGTGCCAGAAAGCCAAACTGTGGTCTGTGGTGAAGTGGTCCATGAAAAACTATTTTCTACTTACAAAAGAGAAATCGATAATTCTACGGTGTTGTACTGTTAGGAGAACAAAAGTAGATTTGTATTAATGCCACATGCAGCAGAGGACATGTGCAATTAGGTTAGGATGTTTTCCATTGCCCAGAGGTTTTATGTCAGGAAAAAGCCAGCCCGCAAATCAAGGGAGGTAGGATTACATGCAGCCAGTTAGTTTGTTGTTCCCTTAGCCACCGTAATTAGCCGGTGATTTGAGGTAGTATGGCTGTTTTTCCCCAATGGCCACATCCCAAAACAAGTGGGCATTTGTCTCTTGGTAATTTCTGAACTGAACTGAAAAGTGCTCCTAGAGGATTTTGCAAGAGAAAAGCTACAAGAGCTCTTTGAAAGTCTAAGCATTCTTGTCTGTTTTTTAAAAAATACCCTGGGCATTATGTTTATCCATTATACCATGGGAATGTTATGGGCATAACATTCTTACCTTCCAGGTTGCAAAGTTGTTTTGGGGGAATGTTTTTCAGGAACTTTATGCTATTTCAGATTATTATTTTTTTATTTCATCACGTTTTTCAGTCAAGAGTAAAGATGAAAAAGTTAAAGGTAGCTTTAATTCAGTGGTCAGCAAATCAAATAGTAAGTAGTCTGTTCAAGAGCCATTCGACTGAGAGGAAATATTTATGTTTTGTGGGGGAAGAGAATCTTAGCTATTTTGTTTGTAGGCTTCCTGTGTATGTTATAAATATCTGTACTAACAGTGCTTACAGTAGCATGTATTATTGAGAGGGAAAACAAGTCATATATTTGATCTATATGCCATTAGCATGCTTATAGAAAATAGGCTATTAATGACATTTCCTACTTACTTAACTCAGGGCATGAAGACATCTAGCAAGCAAGATGAGGCCTGGATCATGAACCGTCTGATAAAACAGCTCACAGACATGGGCTTCCCTGTGAGTAGTGTTCACCTTTCAGCTTCTCCATGGCTCAGCCTCTGTAGCGTGCAGTTCTTTTTCTGATGGTTCCGGCTGTAGCTAGAAAAAGAGAATTAGTCTTCCTCTTCTCAGGGAATTAATTCTCTTATCTGCATTTAGACATTCTCCCTAATTTCAGAAATTTACTGTAAATTAATAGATTGCTCTTTGAGATTGCTTGCTCGTAGAGTCAACTTGATGATATCTGTAGAACTTTTGAAGTTCTGAGTTTTGCAACAACAGGACTTTTTTAACAGCAGACTTTTGAACTTCAGTAATAATTCATCAGTTCCCCGTTCCCTTATTAAACAGATGGAATTAGAGTATAGCTGTGTGCTGATTTATATCTCTGTTTGCTAAGAGAGGCATAATAGTAGTGCTACTTAATTTTACCACAGAAAATGGGAAGTAATTTAATAAAAGACGAATATGACTTGACCTTGTACTGCTGTTACTTGACAAACAGAAACAACTTGGTCTATGTAAGAATTGGTAAAAGCAGGGAAAACATATATAAACATCATTTGTGCCACTTAGTAAATATTAAATCCAGTATTTAAGAGACATATCTGTTTTCCCACTTGCTTTTGAATTTTATAAGTATAGTTACTTTTTTTTTAACTTAATCCATATTGTTAACAGAGAGAGCCAGCGGAAGAGGCCTTGAAGAGCAACAATATGAATCTCGATCAGGCCATGAGTAAGTAGCTGTGTAACTAGATTTTTTTTCTCTTTAAAAAATGCAACTTGATGATTCTGGAGTTTGATCTTTTCCAGCTTAATTGGATAAGTTCCTTCCTTTTTTTTGATTTTTTTTTTTTTTTTAGATTATTTGGGCTTTTTTAATGCAAGGCAATGTAGGTTTCAATCAAGATGGGCAGGGGTGTGAAGGGTTTAGTGCTTCCGAAGGCAAAATGTGTAGTTTCCCGTTATAACGGGAGTGATTTGCAACAGATTTAGGAATAGCTTCCAGAGTGCTTTGGTTTTTGGAGTCTTGGCAGCTCCAGTCTCTTGGCATCACCTTTGTTTTTCCATGTATTGAAAATACATCCTTGCTCTGTGTGAAGGTGCTCTGCTGGAAAAGAAGGTGGAAATGGACAAGCGTGGAATGGGGGTGACCGACTACAATGGAATGGTCACCAAACCCCTCGGCTGCCGCCCACCACCAATCTCCAAAGAGTCTTCCATGGACCGCCCCACCTTCCTTGACAAGGTAAGCTCAGAAACATGGATAGCTTCAGAAAAATGGGTATGACTGACAAGTCCAAATTGGGCATGATGTAGAAATACTGATCATTTCCATGGTCTGCTTAGGAAGCTCAGTGACCAGTTTTCCAGGACCAGGTAATGACGGAGTAGAAGGCTACAGAAATCTGTGGTATCCAAGAAACAGCGTGCCTAAAGAAAAGGATGTAGGGAACAGTGCAGCCAGGTCTGCAGCAGAAGATGCTGTTCACAGCTTGAGGCAAAGTCCTAGACAAAGACCCACCAAAGCACCTCATAATCCCCTGGAAAATGATTAATAGAGGAAGGGCAGTCTGCAGTGCCATTCTTTTTTTCATGGATTATTTGAAGTGGCAGGAAAGACAGTGAATGAATTTGGTCTTTTTTTTTCCTGAATGTGGAAGGCGGTACTTTATACAAACTGCACTGAAGCCAATTAATTTTATGTGGGCTGTTCACAGGATGTGAGGTAGTAAAGACATCTAATCTTGTTAGCACAGATTATATTAAAAGCTTCATGGACCCTGAATAATGATGATTTTCGTGGTCCTCCACCTTACGCTTTCCCTTGTGATCTTAACTAAAGTGATGACTTTTAAATTATGGTCCTAGGTGTGATAGGTTCCCAGGTACTGTGATAAGAAAATCAGAGTGGCTCTTCAGATGCAGGTGTTAAAGAGTAGAACAACTGATAAACACTGACCTTTTAATGGCAACCGTTACTGTTGCTGCTGTATTTGCAGTTACTCATATGTTTGTTCTGGTGCAATGCAGACTGTAAGCAAGTTGATTTAAAAACAAGTGTATGATACAGCTTATTTACATTAATAAGGGAAAAATGAGTGCATTTATAAGATTTCCATGACAGGGTCCTTACATAGCAAAAGTTGTGATAGTGTGATAGACAGAATGCTGTCACAGTGCTTGTTAGTGTAGTATCATGGTAGTTTCCTCTATTAATGAATACATTAGAAATATGCTTTTCCGTTTATGAAGGGAATAATACTTTGTTCCTCAGGGCTCCCTAGTCATGTTATAGTGGTGTGGTAGCTTTTATGTTGTCCTTCCTTAAGCCAGACTGAGCTGGCTGTATTATTTTCAGCATATCAAACTCAATCCAGCTCTTCTTTCTGCTTTTTCTCTTCCTGCCACTCTAAAGTTCATCATTTATTCTTAATTGTGGCAAATCTATTTGTCTGTGGTGAATCTGAATGAATATGTTAACTGAAGGATCCTTCTCTTGATGAAGGGCACAAAATTAGTGCGTGTGTGCCAATTAACCTTCTCTTTCCTAGTTTAACAGTATCTTGAATAGTAACGTTATTGCCAGAGAGAGAGGTTCATTATATGCAGCATAACGCATAATTATGGAAACATATGTTAAACACAAGTATTGAAAAGGGAGTACTAAAATCATTCATATTCATACAGCTAGTAAAATCTGTCATTCTAGACATGATCTGTCACGATGGCTTGCTTATAATGAAGGAAATAATTGTGATTCCAAACTGTACTTGTTGCCACAGTGCTGAGCAAGTAGCTAAAGTGGATGAAACAAATGTAGTCTCTACTCTAAGAAGAGGGTAGATTTTTCCAAAGATACTCTTTCCATATTTACATCTCCTGGTGCTGGAGCAGCTTCTCTTCAAAACATTCTTTTTTTTGCCCTTTTGAGGCCCTATTTCAGAGCATGAAGGTGGAGCTGCCTCATTCCCTGATTAGGTCATTCCTCTCTGCCACAGCTGCATGAAGCATCTGAGCCAAAATTCCTGATTTTACCTGTTCTCTTATGAAGTCACTGTCCTTTTATTTGGCTTTGCCAAGTCTCCAGTGAGTTATGTAAAATTCCTGTTGCTGATGAACTTGCAAACTGTGCTGATGGGCTCAGTGCTCCTGCTCTCCCAGCTGATTCTTTCAGCTCCCTTAAGTCTCAGTGCTGCTTCCACAGCAATTTCTTTGAAAGATAAAGTCAGCACTCATTTATTCAGATAAAGAAGTTGCCCAGATTGGTCTGTGCAACTAAACATCTCCTTTGAATTTCTGCCCTGACTTGTTCCTCAGAGCTTTGCCACACATACTCTTTACTCTGCTTTGTTGATTGGATTATTTTTTCCAGGATATTATCTTGCCATGTAGCACCATGAAAGGAGAAGGGAGAAAGCCCAGTGGCTTGAAGAAAATAAGATCAAGCATAGCAGTGCCATGCTAACATAGCATGATCTCAGCCACCTTTTACTAGGAGTTGAGTAATTAGGTATCAAGTTTGCTGAAAGATGCTACTTGATGTCTTCTGGAGCCATCAAATCTGTAAAAACAAGCAGAAAAAAAAAAGAAAATAAAATTTTCCTGGTAGTCCAGAGCATTTCAGGGGATCTTTCCATGACACGTAGACACTTGGGCTGCGTGTCCCTCCTGTGTGTTAGGACTCAACTTGCATGTGTGTTCTCATTGTAGCTATTGAGCAATTTTTCTTCTGACATGAGAAGAAACTCAGGTCTTCTTCAAGAAGAAACTTGTGATTGGCAATGATCAGAACTGGCCCACCCTCCCGCTGAAAATCCTGAACCATAATGAGGTTTCATTTAACGTCTTTTTAGCACAGTTAGATGCTCCTGCTGTGTTCTAGACCATCGAGAAGATGTGTTACGTTTATCAAGGTGACAAAAGCAGAGCAGAGTGCTCTTTGTGCTTTCTTCTGTATTGCCAGCTTTGAATCTTGTCTTAACCTTTGCCTTGATTCTACTTCCAGACTGTTTTCCAAATTCTGGAGAATTGAGGAGCCTGTATGAAATACTCCCCTTACAAATGAAGGCTCCTTTTCAATATTATCTTATTTGCTGACGAGCTTTTCTTCCCTCTTGATGAGAAATCCAGGCCTACAAGTCTTGATGAGTGTTGACTGCAGTCAGGCTCTTCCACGGAAGTTCTTTCTAGCTGACTAGACTATTTCTTCTTTTTAATATAAATACTATGGGGATTTTTTCAACCTTCTCCTTCCCAGTTGTCTCTACTGAGTGTGAGAGCTTCTTCTCTTTGAGAAACTGAATGGGATGTTTTATCATTTCATCGTCTTTCTAATTCTTCTATTACCAAAAATAAAAATACTGATGATAAACCCATTTCTGGATATTGAAACTCTTGCAGTTTTCTTACACCCGTACCTACCTGCTGTCAGGTTTGAAGGAATCCTGTTTTGTGGTGAAATTTCATCTCTTTAGCTTCCTTCTTTGAAAGACGATTTTGTTTCTGTTTTTAAGAAGTTACTTGTGTTTTTCTGCTGCTTTTGTAGCTGACTTTGTGTGAAGCCCTTTGGCACTTTCTGCAGTCTGGCGTCCATCTGTTCAGCTGTTTTGATTCATGAAGTGGCAGTTGTTGGCAAGGAACTGCCAAAGTGTTCAGGAATCCTGTGCTAAATTGTCCATATCTCACAGAGATCCAAACCATCGAGTGGTGCTGCTTGCAGTCTGTAATACTCAGTATATAGGGCTCTTGTAAGATACTTTCCACAGCCTTCCAAATAATGCATCATTAAGCCCATTGTTGTGCTTCACATTGGATAAGTGTAGAGGAAATGCTACCTTTGCAGGATTTTACATGAAATCTTTTCAAAAAAATAAACCTTGTGCTGCATATAGCATGATTTGTACTATTAAAGAATAAAAGAAACTGAAAAAATAACTATAGGTGATTGTCATTTGGTCTAGGCTGAGGATGGGGAGACCTTCTTGTTGACAGACTAAAATCCTAAAGAAATGAAGCAGTTTCAGTTCTGTTCCTAAGAGTGCAGGTTTGTGCAGCACAGCCAGCACCCTTACAAAAAATACACAGGGCAAAATTAAAATCAAGCGAAAGGGTGGCAGTTAGGGGGAGGGATCATGTTGTAAACACATGTCCGTGATGCAAGGAGAAATCCTTGAACCTGTTCCTGTCGTGCAAGCTGCAGTTGTTTGTGGAGTGTGACTGCTGCCCAGCAGCATGTCAGACATCCCGAGCTGCAGGACCTTGGGGGTGTCATTAGAAAATGTCAGTGTCCGGCTCAGCAGAGCTGGGTGCCACCCCAGGTGCTGCAGCGCCTGCTCATAATGAAACTTTTGCTCTGCATTAAAGGGTAGACATCATTAATGTGTTTTTTCAGGGTTAACTCCGAATTTAACATTTACTTAGTGCTTAGTGTATTAGGTCATTTGTTTGGGTATCTGGTTAGAGGAGCGATCTGCTTTTTTTAACAGAAGATGTTTTTTAGTATCTCACGGTCTGCTGAGAGCTTGGGCTTATCAGTCGAAATAACCTCACTCCTCAGCTATAAAAAACCCTTTCTTTGGCAGCAAAGATGCTACCTTAAAAATATCTTGTCTGGCAGGAGGCAAATTAAGGATTTTTTTTTCGCCCTGCATAGTTTTGGCGCTGTACTCGCCGCGTGGTGATACTTGATCCTGCCTGCTGCAGCCTTCGCAGCCCTGTCTGACACAGAGTCAGTGCCTCCCTGTAATAAGACCTGGATTTGTACCTCTTGGGCCAGGGTTACGTGGTTTGTTTTATCTTCTGACTCGCTGTTTGATGGGGCTGCCATCTGCACCATGTCCTCGTTCAGTGGTTGATGATCGGAGGACTCCTAAGCTCTTGCTCTAATCTAGGCTCTTCCTAGGGCAGGGGGAGATGTTAGGGGGAGGACGAGGCAGTGACTCAACACCCTTTTTAAAAAGACTGTACAGACAACGCAATTGCTGCTTTTAAATGATTTTATGCTGTTGGAGAGGAGCATTTTGGAGTGGGTGTCAGTCGGGGCTGCATGAGTATTCCCAGACCTCCTGGGCAATGAGTATTCCCAGACCTCCTGGGCATGTGTGGGGCCTCTTCCCTCTGCACCCCCCGGAGCGGTGGTGCGGAGGGGCCCGCGGGAGGAGGCGCTGGCGGCTCTAGGCCCGGCCTTGCGCAGCTGCCCTTGCACCAGCAGCCCCAGACCGGCACACAGGGTCGCTCCCAGCCGCGGGAGAGCCGGCCCGGGGGCTCCGCGCGCTTGTGCGTGTAGCTGCGGAAACGTGGAGAAAAACAGTACCTTAACCCTGTTTCTCTTTTTTCTTCTTCCTTCACCCCATACTTTTTCATTCCTTATTATTCATACTTCTTTTTTTTTTCTTCTTTTCTTTTTCTTCTTTTTTTAAACTTTTTTTCTAAATCTTTTTGCTCATCCACGCCCTCCTGTATTTCCATGGGAACCTGTTCTGTGCGCTGCCCGCTGCTGGGCGCCGCGCGCAGCTCACCCTTTGTTTCTCCAATCAGGATGGCGGCCTAGTGGAAGAGCCCACTACTTCACCATTTTTGCCTTCACCAAGCCTGAAGCTCCCCCTTTCAAACAGTGCACTCCCTAATCAGACCCTGGGCGGGATTGCCTCAGGGCTGGGCATGCAAAACTTGAATTCTTCTAGACAGGTAAGGCCACTTGCAGAGACCACAACTCGCCTTCCCGCTCCTTCCGTCCCCCTTTGGAAGCACTGGCTCCAGGCGGAAACAAGGACTCAATCTGTGTGCATGAGGGGGGGATAAAACAGCAGAGAAACAACCTGCTGCATAAACATTTTTGGTTTATGGGATGTAAAACAAGTGCTTGGGTGTAATTAGCCTCCTAATTACATGCAGCCATTGAGAAGAGACTCTGGTGTTATGGATTTACACTAGTGAACTGGGCAGCCCTGCCGTGATTGATGGAGCGCTCTCTTTCGGAGGCGTTGCTGCCTGTCACAGGGGTGGCTGCAGTTCCTCTCTCCTGGCTGGCGTGGTTATTCAGCGGCGAGATGGCTGAGGAGCGATGGGTCTTTTTGTTCCTGTTGTAACTGTCAAGGCAGCTCGTAGCTTTGACAGGTTGAAGAAAGCAGCTGCTGGCCACCTAAAGCGCTGTGACAGGAGGGATGCTCGGTCCCCGCGACAGGGCACACGGAAAGGGACTGAGCGAGGAAAGGAGATGGAAGGGGAGATTCCTAAACACTCCGAGATGGAGGCTGATATATAAATACCAAGAGGTCCTAAACTCACGAAAGGTCACTTTTGTCATAAAATCCAAGTACCTGCTAAGATGGGAAAAAACAACCCAGAACAAACAAAACATGAATGACACAAAACAACTGTGTCGTTCTGCCGTGGCCTTTGTTACCTATATTCTATTCAGGTTAATTCATATTTAAACGTAGTAAAGTGCTTAGAACCATGTTTCCTGAGCTAATGCTTGTGCAGCACTTGCAGCCCATTAAACCTATCTTTGAGAAGCAGAGACAGCACTAATATTATGCCCATCATCAGTGGCTTTGGAAAATGACTGTGCACAAGAACAGCCTAGATAATTTAGCATTAAGGATGCTCAGAGCTTAATAACTGCACTCCCCTACCCCTTCCCACGTCATAACAAAGACATTTGGCAAGTGCTTCTTGTTGTTCTTCTCCTGGTCCTTTGGGGTTGTGCCTGATACAATGGATATCCTGCCTTCTGCACAGACACCGTGCAAAGCTTTGGCAGGTTTGGGCTGCTGTGGAATTAGGGTGATCTTTGGCACGCCTAATTCTAAACCTGATAGTCAAGAAAGCTGCATCTATCACTTTCTTTATTCATGCCTGCCATTGCAGTGAGGATGAAGGCTGTGCAGAGAAGTAACGTCCGGGCGGTGCTGGGCGGTGCGTTCAGACGCCGGTGTCTCTCTTGTCCTTTGCAGATACCGAGTGGCAATCTGGGTATGTTTGGCAATAGCGGAGCAGCACAAGCCAGGACCATGCAACAGCCGCAGCAACCGCCAGTGCAACCTCTTAATTCATCCCAGCCTAGTCTTCGTGCTCAAGTGCCTCAGTTTCTATCCCCTCAGGTTAGATGAAATTTCCTCTTCCCTATTTTCTTTTTCCCAGAGTTTTCCTATATGCGTTCTCTTCTCCATTTTGGTTCTCTTGTGCTCTTGATTCTGCTGTTTCCTTGCGATTTCTGTGTTGATTTACTAGCCCATGAGCATTGCTGTGTTCTCATATGTTGCCAATCTGTGCACATTCTTTCCTTCCTTTTTTTGCATGAGCAGTATTTTTAGAGAGCCGAGGGGTTTGTTCTCTGCTTTTTTTTTCTGTAATGGACATTTGGCTGCTGTTACTAAGATTTGTATTTTAGCCTCCTGTTATTTTTTGATGGTTCATGTGCAAACTCTGAGAATAGTCGTGTTATTCAGCCCATGTCTTGTGACTCTTTATTTATGGTTTACCCTGTTGTCACTGTTAGCAGCGAATAGGCAGTATTTAATGCACCTCTCTTTCCCAGGTTCAAGCACAGCTTTTGCAGTTTGCAGCAAAAAACATTGGTCTCAACCCTGCACTATTAACCTCGCCAATTAATCCTCAGCATATGACGATGTTGAACCAGCTCTATCAGCTACAGCTGGTGAGTTAAAAGACGTGGTAAATAAGCTCTGAATGAGAACTGGAGGCATGGAGGTAACATAGGAGAAATGCTAACTAAATTCATAAATGGGAGTGACGTACCTTTGAAACAAGTCAGATGGTGTTTTGTTTGGTAGCGTCTTTTTAAAGCAACAAAATCATGTTTTCTACCTCAGGCTTTATAAATAAGCGTTTGTAGAATAATTAATCCTTTCAAACTAATAAGTGAAATGTGAAAGTGAGTTGTAGTCACGCTGGTGTGAGTAAGACAGCATATCTTTGAAACAGCGGTAATGTGTGTATTAAATGCCAGCATATCTAACGGATTGACCAACTGTGAAACTGCTGTGTATCTCTCACAGCATAAGGGGAGAAATTTTGGCAGTTTAAGTCACCTGAAGAACTTCATTCAGCTGCCTTCATAAATAATAAAGCGTGGGATAAATTTCTTGTAATGATGGCATCACATCATATGCTAAGAACAACTTGTTTTTGAAGGGCTGTGTACTGCTGCTACATTTAAAAGTAAAATGATTGATAAATATATATTCAGGGTTTTTTTTTAAACCAAAACTGATATACCTTGCTAATTGTATGTCAGTATTTTCTAAGGTTCAATGTGAGACTATCGTGTGTGACAAACTACCTCAGTAGCTAATGTCATGTCATAGTTGTTGAAACCTTGTGTTCGTGTTTGTTACCGCTGTTCACTTTTGATCTGCTTTCCCAATTTTGAGGAGAACAGAGTTGGTCTCATCCCATGGTGATAATTTGGCAGCACACAGCTATTTGAAAAATACCTATGCAGGGCTCAATTTGCATTTTAAATTCAAGTGATCCAGAGAAAGAATACGTTGAAAAAAGATTTTACTACCCAATTACCACATTAATATTGTGGATATTTTTTGGTATAAAGAAACATTTAATGTAAATAAGCTTATGATTAGTATTGTTCAGTTTAATCTTGATTTTAACTTATTAAAAGCAATGTTCTTTCAGAACTAATAGTTGTAACTCAGCAGTAATTTCATTCTTGTGTTTGATTTTGGACAAAAATCTCTGCACTTAAATATATTTTAAAATACATTTATTACAAGATTGTTACTTTTGCTTCATGAACAGTTTTCAGAAAACTCCCAGAGTTGGGTCTTTTTTATAATTTACAAGAGCAGTGTCAGGCAGGCATGTCAGGCTTGTTGTATATGGCCAGACCTCTGACCTCTCATTCCCGTCCTGTAGGCGTACCAACGTTTACAAATCCAGCAGCAGATGTTACAGGCTCAGCGTAATGTTTCCGGACCCATGAGACAACAGGAGCAGCAAGTAGGTTTAACAGCTAACTTAATTTCACCATTAGAGTTTGATTTCAGTAGCAGTAAGAGATTGTGCTGTGTTGCACCAAACCAGCTAAAGTATCCTTCGAAACAATTACATAGAGCATGATTTGAATGATAAAAAGGAAAGAATACTAGAATAATAATGCTGCCTCACAGCATTCAGCTATTGGATGAAAGCCATTCAATTCTCAATTCAGTCGAATTTTACTTGTTAAGAGAGATCTGTTGTGTTATTTCAATGCAAAAAAGTGGCACAAGAAGTCCAGTGTCCCTTTGTTCCCTGTGCATTTATTCGTTCTTTCTCTTTTGTTGCCAGGTTGCACGTACAATCAATAACATGCAGCAGCAGATCCAGCAGCACCAGCGCCAGCTGGCCCAGGCCCTGCTTATGAAGCAGCAGCCTCCCCCTCCACATCTATCTTTGCACCCCTCTGCAGGCAAATCAGCCATGGATAGCTTTTCACCCCATCCCCAGGCTCCCGGCCTACCTGACCTGCAGACCAAAGAGCAACAGTCTTCACCGAACACCTTTGCTCCTTACCCTCTTGGTGAGTGTCCTGCATGAAAGCCTTTCAGTGTTGAAAAGGCAGAGTTTGTGTTTTGTTCTTTCAGTGTCCAACTACTTTGGACATAAAAAGAAATAGGAAATTCGGAAGTCTTATTTAGTAAACAGCATCAAAATGATTAAGTCATAGTGCATGTCTGCCTGCTAGCTATACAGGTGAGCCCTATTTGCTCATATATACGCTGCTTCTGAAGAAGGAAAATAGTGCAAGTGATTAGACATTTCAAAAACATGACAAGTAACGAAAAATGGAACTCTTTGGTCACTGCAAGCTAAAGAAAAGGCTCTTGACATGCACCAATCTTCAGAAATTTAAATGATAGCTTCAAAGAAATACTGCGTGTCTACTGTGGCTGATGCAAGAGGTAATAATCTTTCCTTGTATCAAAAGAGATCTAGTTGAAGATCATGGATCTCTTAATCTAAGGAAAGTACTCAAATAAACTGCCTAGGAGGGCTCTGAAATTTTCATTACTGGTCATTTGTGGTAGATTAGAGATCGGTGAGATACGATTTCAAAATAATTGATCCAACTTTGAGACAGGTTGAACAGAGCAACTTGTGTCCTAGGATTGTTTTGCTTATGCCGTAGACTTCACTTATGACACAGGGGAATTCATATAATCTCTTTGTGCCATTCTTTATGCTCTGTACAGCAGAACTGCCAAGCTTTCGTCTGTCATGTAGCTAATAAAAAGCTGTAGCTGACTGTTATGAGGAGCTGTTATAGCAGGAATACCAAAAGGCAAAAGAATTTATGAATTAAGAGCCAACACTAAGAATTTCCTCTCATATTTCAGCTGTCTGTGATCTGCTAATGTTCACAATTACATATCTAAAAGAATCTAGGTTCATATCATGGAAACGTGTCAAAATTCTTCCCTAACTTACATGAATATAGAAATGAAATCCTAGTCTACATGATTTTATTCTCTTATTATTCAAATATATACCTAAGTAGTATAATGCCTACTCTGATGAATAATAGCTGATTTTCTGTATGACTGATAAGTTACTCACTGTGAGGAGTTCTTAACACTGCTACGAAGCTAAAATGATCTGCAAGATAAAGGTGTGCTAGGAGGACTTTAGCAACACTTTAGTATTTGGTACAAAATGCTTCATATTCTTCACTAGTTTAAACTTTGCATTCCAGTGTGTTCTTTCAGAATGCCTTTCTGGGACAACTGAAGAGACTGAAAGTAGAAACACTGGCAGCATTAAAATACGTTTGTATAGGTTTCGATTTTTCCTCTTAGCAGTGTCTTAAAAATTTCCAAATTTGCTGTAAATTGGTTTCCCCATAAAAGTAAAAAAATGTGACAGCAGACTGAAAATGTAAATTGCTACAAGTATGTAACTGTATTTGAAAATCATTGTTTAGTAATTCCTTTGACTGGATTTTTAAGCTCAAAAACTTCCCTTTTTGTAATCCACCGGTATATTGTGTATATCTAACGACCTCTTTCACCTTAGCTGGACTGAACCCGAACATGAATGTAAATAACATGGACATTACTGGTGGTTTGTCAGTGAAGGACACTTCTCAGTCCCAGTCTCGCCTTCCTCAGTGGACACACCCCAACTCAATGGATAATCTGTCTAGTGCTGCTTCTTCGCTTGACCAGAACTCCAGCAAGCACGGTATGGACATTGAACCTGCGTGTCCCTCGGGCTTTTTGAGACTTGGGTCACGCTGGAATTGTACTTTTCTTTCTTTATTTTTTTCTTCTTTAAGACTTGATAAAATATTGCTACAAACCACCCTTTCAGGCTGTAATGTTTTAAAATGTTTTCTCTAGTCACACTCAACAGTAGGCAGAAAATCTTCAGTTTCTGCTACTACCTTTGTGTAAAATGCCCTTTTTTCTTTTTATTGGTGAATTTTATTGGTTAGAAAATGGGATTTCAAGCAAAGCGAACCATTAGTGCTGGCGATATATGCAAACGTCTTCCATAAGCTTCCCTTTACTCCAGGTCTGCATATCTTTGTTCCAGAAATCTTTACATTGGCGTTTTTGACATCACGTTTTTCTCTAATACATCTCTATCAAGACCTCATAAACCTTTCACAGCCAGTCAAGCATGAAGGCACAATGGATTATATAATACATATAATATATATATGTGCATTGTGAAGTAGGAACACAGACTTCATAGTGTTTTGGAATTGCTAATCTGTTGTACAATTAATCTTTTTTTTTTTTCCCATGGGATGAGCTGCTTTAAAAAGAAGAACACATGCACACACACACAAAACTACCTGGATTCCAAAGAGATACCTGACAGTTTAAAAAAGCTTTCAAAATATATGCTGTTAAATGCATCTGATACCTTTATCCCTATCAGTATCCAATATCCTGAGTCCTTTTTTCCCTAGTCCTTTTAGAACAGGATGCTCCATGAACTTGACGTTATCCTGTTTTTTATTACTAGCAGTGCAAAGTATTTTACATAGCAGTGTTTTTTGGGTTTTTTTTTCTTGCAGTTGTACTGCTTATGCCAAATTGCTGTTTGATAATTTGTAAGAAGCCAAGAACTGTCGTTTCAAGTCAGCCACACAACCAGTAATGAGTATCTAAGGAAGGATGAGCACAGGGCATTGCCTACAGTGATCTTTCTTAATATGCTGTCTCAGCAAATTTCTGTTTACAGACTTAGTAATGATTTGAATTACTTAGTGTCTGTTTGGCAGTGAACTAATCTGAATTTCTTTAGCTAACCAGAAAGCCTAGATTAATGTACCAGTGGTGCACCCCACAGTTGTAATTCCTGGTAAGGCTGTAAAGCTCTTAAGCCCTGCATGCTGAGTTTACTTCTTTTTTTAAAGAGCATAATAACCCAATATAGGCTCAGAAGAAATTCCATACTGAAAAATCAATCTTCTCCTAAACAAAACTTTGTCGTTTCATTCCTTTCAGGTGCTATCCCTGGAGGTTTGAGTATTGGTCCTCCGGGAAAGTCCTCCATTGATGACTCCTACGGCCGGTATGATCTGATCCAAAACAGTGAGTCACCAGCCAGTCCACCTGTAGCTGTTCCTCACAGCTGGTCACGTGCCAAAACTGATAGTGATAAGATTTCCAACGGCTCCAGCATAAACTGGCCACCAGGTAACAAAACACAATGCTTTCGTGTTAAACTCATTCACCTCTTTGAAAACTATTATTTGCTTTATGTATTGAACCCTCTTACCTTTTGATAACTCTGGAAGAAGTAAGAATGAAGAATTATGACCCTATCTACTACTGATTCTTTTAATTTTTGGTACAGAATTTCATCCAGGAGTGCCATGGAAAGGACTGCAGAACATTGACCCTGAAAACGACCCTGATGTTACTCCTGGAAGCGTTCCGACTGGGCCCACCATAAACACCACCATACAGGATGTTAATCGCTATCTTCTCAAAAGTGGAGGTAAACACACATATTTCTTGTAAACTTTCATGGTCACTGGAAGTTCTCCTGTACTCTGTAATTCCTGACACTTTGTTTTGCACAAGATTTTGCTCCACATACTGACCAATCTCTTACCTATACGAAATAGTCATGAAATATTAACAATTTCCACAATTGTTGCAGATCATAGAATCACAGAATGGTTAAGGTTGGAAGGGACCTCTAGAGATCATCTAGTCCAACCTTCCCGCATCAGCAGGGACAGATGCAGCAGGCTGCTGTCACACACAATTTTTGCCTCATTAAAAGCTCAAATAGGAAAAGAAATTAGACCTGTGTTAACCTAAAAAACTCAAAAATGACCAAAAAAAGGGAATTAGCTTGTAAATTAGTATTTCCCAATGCAATTTCCATTTCTTTTTTTCCAATTATGTTTAGTCCAAAATTAAAAGGGCATTCTCTAGAATGATAAAACACTAGGGCAATACTGTTTACCAGCTAGAGTGGATCCTGTGAAGGGTACTTGGTTTAATTGTGGTTAGTATGCCACAAGAGGCAAGTAATCTTAAGAAAAGTGTCCATATAGAGCACTGTGGTATGCACAGGAGGTTTCCAGTCAGGTTGTCAGAAGGACTTGTGAAGATGAAAAATGTTTATTTTGTTAGAGTAGTTAAATGAGTGATATCAGCACATCTTAAAAATCTGAGTTGTCCTTGAAACTGGTTTCCAGCTCTGAACTTGTTAGTTCAAATGGAAGGACATGGAACCTGCGGGAAAGGAAGCATTGGGGTTTCATTGCCTGGAATAATGTGGAGTTGTGTCTCTCACTGGCTTTGAAACTGCCAGAAAGGAATCTTTATTTAAGCTGAAACATCAAGTATTTATGTGCATGGGTAATGATGAATTAACTTTTAATGACCCCAGTGTACTTTCAGTTGCAGGCAACCCAAAACGTTTGAAGTAATCTTTGCAGTGCTAAATAGAACAGTA
The DNA here is from genome assembly GCA_032273925.1 of Rhynchotus rufescens. Lineage (NCBI taxonomy): Eukaryota > Metazoa > Chordata > Aves > Tinamiformes > Tinamidae > Rhynchotus > Rhynchotus rufescens. The sequence goes on along the minus strand of JAVCKT010005875.1, from coordinate 7,102 downwards.
CAAAAATGTAATTCAGCTAAAGTTGAGATCAGATACATTTGACAAATTCTCCCTTTAGGCCAAAAACACAGCATTGCAAAGCTACACCTGTATATCAGATGTCAGCTACTGCAGGTCTTATTTCTTTATAGAAGGAAAATACATACCAGCTCTGTCAGTATATAATCTATCTATGGAGCGAAGAAATAATTAAACTGCATAACTGAATGTCAGTAGATGACCTTTGCAGAGGTAAACAGCCCTCCAAGAGAAAAACCTTGTGAAAAGCAGCAGCAGACTGTTGGGGTTCATAGCTTCCTTTGCTCATGAGCTTTTTATCTTTTTAACGTAAATAATACAATTTTAATTAAAGTGTCATTGCTGAATCAGTTTCTGATAGGTGTATAAGTCTAGGTGTTAGCAACTTTAAAAATCTACAGCACTCTTGTAAGCACTGCTTCATATGGAATAGAGACTTTTCATGGCACGTTGCCAGGAAGAGACCAGCTTCAAATATTAAACATTCTGCAAAGCAAAGACTATGTTAACAGAGCTGAAAACCGCTCTCAGTGGTATGTGCCATGCTTGCACTGTGCCCTTAGAAATACACAAAACCTAAGCTTGGGTTTGGGCTTGGCCTGCCCTGATGGCTGATGAAGTTTTAGCGGATCATCTGCTACAAACTAGAAGTCTTAGGGAAATGAAATCAGGATCCTTTCCAGCACTGTGAGCTGGATCTGCTGAATCTGGTACAGTTCCTTTCCCCCTAGAGAGGTGTCTGGGAATGGGGAATGGGAATGGGTTATAGCAAGAGAAGGCCTCAATATTTAGCTATTTGCTTGAGACTGATATATGTTTTGATAGGTCCTGGGGGACCCAGTAAGTCTGGATAAAGTAAAGTTTGGGTTTAGTTACAGCTGAGCACGTAACCTATGTTGTTTATTGAACTCTGAGAGATGATATTGTCCTTTTATGTCCTCCCTTTTATGTACCTCAGTGCATCACTCTGTGCCTTTTTCCAAAGAACTTGCCTATTTTTATTGGTCAGTTGAGAACACTTGAGTATCACTGTATGTCAGTAATGATAAATCACCTGAGATTAATCACTCAATTTTTGTTGGTGTCTAGAGAGAGCACTTCCAGCTCTTTT
>JAVCKT010005873.1:0-12030 GCA_032273925.1 Rhynchotus rufescens | reverse complement strand
AGTATTTTTCATTCTCTAGCTTGCAGAATTGTTAAGCAGTTATAGAGCTGCATTTCCAGCAGCGAGAGGCAGAGCCTCCACCTGAGAAGCCTGGCTGGGAGCTCGCAGGGATGGGAAAAGATGCCGGGGAGCTTGTTGAGGTTGGGGAGAGCCTCCTCAGAGCAGAATAACCATGAGAGTGGCGAAGGCTTCAAGGACAGGCACCAGGGATGTATTAACCCGCCTTACTAGCGTGCTCATCCTATGCTGTGAAGCTTTTCCAGATGGAAAGGTCACAAACTGCTTTTTAAGGGGAGACAGATAGTGTTATCTTTGAGGTGGGACACAGCAGCTTTTCTGAAATGTGACCCTGCAGCAGTGATTTTGAGAAAGGAAATTTCTGGCACAGAAAACCCTTGGGCCAATGTAGAGAACTGCCAGTGCTGGAAGTTTGCCTAGAGAGCAGGATCTGTGTGTTTGTGAAAGCATCCCCGAGTCAGAGGCTAATGTGATACAGCCCTGGAAAGCTGACCAGAAGTGCTCTGGGGAACAACAGTATCCAGCAACGCTTTTCATATTCTGGGAATTTCTGTTGGTGTTTTGCTAGCCCACACGCTCCTCTGTGTTGCTGGAGCATGAGCCCATGGGCAGAGGGTGTGGGTGGAGGCCCCAGGTGGGGCTGCTTGGGGCAATTGAGACCTATCTGTGCACGTAAGGCCCTGCCAGAGCTTTTGGTGGGGATGGTGGGGTAGCAGGTCCTGTAGTGCTAGGAATAACAGAGTAATTCCATCTTTGCTTGCCCTGCGTCAGGAAGACTCATGGGACAGGAGAGGGAATTGGAAGGGAAGAACTGGATATTTGCATGAGGAGGGGTTTCAAGTCTAGCAGTGGATTGCTCTTCAAGCTCAACTTGAAGCAGGAGGACAGTGTGCCATGGGTATGGTCAGATCTCAGCCTTAACCGTTCTGGTTTCTGTCCCTAGCTGGGATTCCCCTGGAGAGCAAAGCCCAAGGGCCATAGCAGTGAGGTGGCCTGGCATGTGAACGTGCTTCTGTTGTCCTGCTTGGCAGCCTTGCTCTTGTAGTCGTGTGTAGGGCAATGTGAAAGGTATGTCTCTCATTCGTCTTTGCAAGTGCTGCCAAGGATGTGCTTGTGCCTTTTTTGCTTTTATTGGATGTTTTTACCTGCTTTGGCTGCATAATTACCATCACACAGCCAGCCTGTAAGGCACATAGGCAGGATGAGCCAAGCTCTTGCCTAGGGGAGAGGATATGCAGCAGACTAGTGGTTTGCTTCTCCATCTGTTGCTGCATCATGCAGCTGCTGGAACAGAAGAAGTAAACGGATGGGTACAGGGATGGATCCAAGAATGGGCAGTACCAGCTTCTCTCTCACCATCTCCTATCATCTCGAGAACTATCCTGTTTGCTGCATCTCCCCCTCCCCAAGCTCTTTGCAGTCTTCTCCATAGCCTTGTTGCCCCTCCAAATTTCCAGGGTTCAGTGAAGCGAGATCCGTGTTTCTCAGCTGAGCAGCCCCTGCCAAAGCTTGTTGGGGAACATCAGTGTCGTGGCTATAACAAACCTGGGTGATCTCGGGTGCTCTGAGCATGGGGGCTGCAGCCTGCACCAGTGTCTCTAAAGCAGAATCTCTTCTGGCATCGGTGAGCCCTGGTAGCACATTTTCAAGAAGACACTGCACTTCTGTCCAGTTTGGAGGCACGTTGTTGATGGGGTCCATCTGTGTGAAGCTTGCTCAAATACTGACAAGGTCCCAACGCTCTTGGCCAGAACCAGACCAACGTTTATGGGCGGCAGTGGCTGCCTGCTGCGGCGGGGCAGCTGGGACACCACGGTGCAGTGTCTGTGCGGTGAGCACTGCCCTCTCGGAGCGGCTCCCAGCAGCAGATTGACTGTTAGCAGGGTGACTGACTCGCATGTGAGCAGCCCTTCCCCTGGGAATGGCGAGGAGGGAGAAGGCTCCAGTGCAGGGTCTGGAGACAGCAAAAGCTGCGGTTCTGCAGCCCTGGGGTGAATCACTAAAACGCTCCAGTATTTCCCCACCTTTTGAGGAGGGGTCTGTCTTCCTCTTGCTTCAGTGGGAGGCCTGATTTTGGAGGGTATTTCCTCTCTGAACAAGGAGAACTGTCCTCAAGGTCTACAGAGTCTGTTCCATCTCTCTTGTTACTCATGAGTCAGTGGGCGAGGACTCCAGGTCCTGAGCTCTTGCTGCCAAGGGCCCCTGGGGGAGCCTGGCTGCTCATTCTGCTTTCCCAGCTTGTACATGGGGGTGCCTGCAGGTGGCACAAGTCATCTCAGTTCAAGAGAAGGAGCCACTAGACCTTTCTTAAGGTTTCCAGCTCTTCTCCAGCATGATTTTACTGCCAGGGTTCATGAAATGGGGTTGAAAGGGGTCCTCTGAGAAGCAAAGTGCAATGGCAAAGCAGCCCAACGCCTCAGTCATTCTTGCTTTGCCACTGTCCTCCTCCTCTAGCTTTTAGCCCCTGCAAATCCTTGCATGTCATATCCCTGAACCGTTTGGAGGTCATCTTGGGAACCATCCATGTTGGTGCGAGGTAAGAGAGGCTATTGCAGTTGTCGACCTGGCAAGGATTCCAGCTGGGTCAGTGTTTGCTGCACAAGGACTCACCATATTGCAGTGTGTGCTGGAAGTCTGTGTCATTTCATCCTTTAGGTCTTGTAGGGACCTTTGGAGAAGCCTGGCCATGCTCATCTGAGCTGCTGCAAGGATTTGTTGAATAAGCCAAATCTGCTTCCTAGTCTGGCTGTTCCTCCTGCAGCGCTCGAGGAAGCCAGGGCTGAGCGAGGCTGCAGCGACGCTTGGCACGCACGAGCCCTGCCACTTGTCTCCTCTGTGCTCCGCGGCACCTCCTTGTTCCTGTGAAAAGTGAAGGGGCAGACAGCCAGGATCCGGGGAACATCATTGCTGCTTCTGAAGTGAATTGTACCTCATGGAGAGTGCTTAATCCAGGACCCTCTATTCCTTCATTTTAAGTCCGTAGTCTCCTAACGAGCTGGCAGTGGGACACAGAGACAAAACAAGAAAAGAAACACACGTGTCTTTTTGCAGAGCCTGGTTGTCCTAGGGCTATTTGTGATGTGCCCACATGAAGGGTGGGGGCTTACCAAGATAACTAAGGGGACCCCAAGGAGGCCCACGAGTCCCTTATCATCCATTTTCCTCCTTAATTCCAGGCCGATATTAGATCGAGGGAGTATATTCGGAAGCAGCTGTGCTCATCACCAGAGGTCAGACCTTCTGTGCGAAAGAGGTAGGTGTGTGGGCAGCCCAAGCAATTGCCTGTCCACAGAGGATCTGCTCATGTAATGATCTCTGGTAATGGCATTAAAGGGACGGCCAGGGTAACAAGGTGAGCTCAAGTGACACCAGGGCACATGCTGCCTCCCTAAAGGGTGGTTTCTGGTGATTGCAGCCATGCTGCTTCACACGTTTCTCCCAAAGAGAGCCGTGGCCTGGCCTAGGGAAGGTCACCGGGGATTTGGCCTGTGTCCGGTCCCTGTGATCAGCAAAGCGCTGCCGCCCACAGGTGTGACATAAGGGTGAACAGAAATATCCTGCAAGGAGCTGTCTTCTGTCCACAGAAAACAAGGAGAGGGTCAAACCACCTCACTCTTACATAACGTAGGACAGTGGCTGCTCTGTTACACCAGTTAAGTGCACCACACGTACACGGCCATGCAGGACTCGCGTGTCAGGGCCACGCTCCCTTCCCCACATAGCTCATGCTAGTTTGTTGGTGGGTTCTGCCAGACCCACAAAGAGCCCATGTTGGGCAAATACCAAATACATCTGCCTAAAGAGCTGCTCGTGGACAAGCCTACGTCAAGACTCAAAGCCCAGTCAGCTCTGAGAGTCATGTTGGACCAAAAAGAACCATTTTGAATTGTATTTCCCCAGACCTACATGTCCTCAATGTCCTCGCCCCTTGTTCCCTGGGTGACAGTTATTTGGTCTTTTTGGCTTCTGCTTTTTTTTAAGTCTGTCATCTGTCCTTGTTCTTATTCCTAGACAAAAAAATGAGCCTGAGCCTGATCACTAATCTGATGCCAGAACAAACTGCGGGTCGCCTGTAACTGGAACCTCTCCTGCACCGAGACTGCGGATCCCTAAAGCACAACAGCCAAGTACTGGGCTTGGGAAGGCTGCTGCTGAGCAGAGCAGGGCCGCATCGGGACGATGCCAGCCCCCGTGCGGGCTCTGGTGGGCAGGCAAGCAACCTCCGTCCAAGGCTAGTGCCTAGAGCATATTTGTATAGTTGATTTTTAAACAAGCACTGTAAAAGCAAGTCTTGTAAATTTGTAAATATACTACAGCTCGCTGAAGTGTTTGGGCAATTGCAGGAGGTGATTTGCAAGAGACTGGACCCTTAACATACTTAGGAACCTTTGGCTCCCACCCTCTGTGACACAGAGAGCTCCCTCTTGTCTCTTCTGGCACTTCTTGCAGGCAGGCCCTTCAGCCTGTGCTCCCGCGCTCGCTTTGCACATCCCCACGGAACAGAAGCCCGGCACGTAGCTCCGGCTGGTTCCGACAGACGGGCAGAGGACTCTGTGTTTCAGGTGGGCGTGTGATTCACGAGGGAGGGATGGAGCCAACAGTCTGCTGCGGATTTTGGAAGACGTCCGGATGCCTGGGCCCCGGCACCTGAGAAGCCTTCTCTCTAGTGGGTGCCTGTGGCTCCAGCCTGCCTGTGTGCCCCCAGCAGCTACCAGAGCTCTGTGGCTGCGCCTAGGTCGTGTGCTGGGCACAGGGTGCTCTTGGGGAGCTCTGCATTGCTGCTGCTGCTGCACGAATCGTGCAAGGGCAGAGACCTGCTCGCCGTGCTGTTATCGTGACCCTTTCCGCCGTGGCTGAGCCAGAGGGGCTACGATGCGGATCAGCCCTTCCTCAAGAACAGAACATGTTGGAGAAGGGAACGTTTCCCTTCTGGGCGGGTGGGGAGGGAGCGCCTCCCTCCTACACAAGCAGCCGAGGCAGACGGAGCCCGGCCTTATGTTTTGCAGTTTGAACAGGCTGTGAGCGCTGGTGTCAGGTCAGCAGGGATGCTCTCTGGGACTAGCTTGTTTGGATCAACATCCTTTGGTTAAGAAGACTGCAAACCTTTGCATTAGCAGCAGAGCGCAGAACAAACAGTTTCTATCCCTGAATCAATACAGCTAGTCTAGTTTAGTCCTTTTAGTCTAGTCTTTTTTTCTCTCTGAAAAGGAAAAAGGATATTTCCTTGGTGATTGCACAAGGGTGTTCAGGCTCAGCACTCCTGTGGTCTGTTTTAAATGCTGCCAGGTACTTCAGCTTTGCATAAAGTTATCTTATATTTCTCTTTTTGCACATAAGTTTCAGTAGTGCTTTGGGCATTGAGGACATTCAGCCTTTTCTGCATGACTGTGTGACAGCTGATAGATCAGAGCCCGCGTTCATTCCTCCTCGAACTTCAGCCCCGAAACCCAGGTGAGAGGAAGGGAAGGGGCTCGCTAGTTCTCACTTTCCCGCAGGGCCCAGTGTGGGAATGTTGTCGGTACAGGTCTCTGGGGCAGCGGTGTCGGTCCTGGCAGGGTTCTCTCCCTCTCCCCCAAACTGGCCCATTAACATGTTTTAAAACCAGAACCACTGATGGCTTTAGTTTTCCAATCCTCTGAGGAGTGTGAGCCTCCTGGGAAGCCCCAAAGTCTCCTTCACTTGAGGATTTGTTATGTGGGTGAACAGAGACAGGGAGGCAAAGGAAGCCAGAGTGGAGCCGGACTCCTTGGATCCCGGCAGGGTGCCCGAGGGCGGCTGCCTCTCCTCGCTCGTCCTCCACCCCTAGCCCGGGAAGGGCCCTGGGCTCCCCTCCGGGGCAGGGTATCCCGGCCGGGCCTCGGAGCTGCCGGGGAGGCAGGAGGGCGGCAGCCGCCACCGCTGCTTCTTCCGAAGGGGAATTAGCGGCGCAGTCGGCCGCGGCGGGCGGCGCTCCCGGCTCCGGCAAAGTCAATCCGGCTCAGGGAGGGAGCCCTCCCGAGCGCAGAGGCCCGGGGAGGAGGGCAGCACCGCAGCGAGCTGGCGCAGCAGCGCCCGTACCCCCAGCTCCACACGTGACCCCGGTGAGGGTGGTCCCGCAGCCCCCCTGGAACTAGGAGCTTTAGGGCCAATGTGGGGAGGTTTAACGGCCACCTTCTTCCTGGAAGGGGTTGATCTGAGGCTTCTCCTTGGCTGCTGCCAGCAGTTCATCCCTGCCTCCTTCCCGCTGCATGTGGAGCAGCTCCCTTGCTTAACTGCAGGGCTGGGCCCCCCAGCCTTCCCTGGAGATACAGGCACAGAGTGAGTGCCAGGGACAGGCTGCCACTTCCTAACCCCCTTGGCAGAGCCCCAGGAAATAAACATGTCAAAGCTGCTTTTCTCAGCCTGTTCCTGAGCGTTGCTGCTGCAGAGGCACCCAGCCCATGCTGCAAAACCTGGAGCTGCCCAAAGCCTTTCCATGGCATCCCTCCCTCTGCACATTTATCCCTGGAGATAAATGGGGATCAGCTGAGCCCAAGCCCAGGAGGAGGGACCCTCTGGCAAGGAATAGAGCTGGGGCAGCTGCTCCAGGGCTGCTCCCTTAGGAAAAGGGTCCCTTGGGTGAGGGGGTCGTGGCTCTTCTTGGCCTGGCAGCACAAACAGGTGGTGAGTGCCCATGAATTCCTGCTCTCCTGACGCTTCCGTGATTTCCTGTTTGTGCCTGGGTCTCTGTTGCTGTTGTGCCTGTGGGCGGCTGTTCTGTGGTGGAAGAGGGGAGCTGAATCCTTGGAATGAGGTCCCAGGTCCGTGCGCTCCACGCGCTCGCCTGCAGTGCGCGGGGCTGCGGATCGGGCAGCCGGTTAAACAAACTGCCTAATCCCCGTGTTTGGTGTCTGCTTGGGGCTCTGTGAACACAATAAGGGATTAACGTGGTCTTTATCTAATTGGTTTATAACCCAGGGAAGGGAAAATCGCTTTGCAGGGCATGAGACCTCCTCGAGTAGAAACACGGCGGCCAGAGCCCAGGTGCCCTTTCTCTGTAAACTCTCTTCTTCTCTAGCGCCCTGTTGGCTGGAGATCAGGTTTTCTGGGTCCAATATATTTATTATCACACTGTTGATGGTTTCTTGCCAATCTGCTGTGCCAACCTGTGCTCTCATGCAGCCTCTGAGGATGCTCCTCTTTCTATCAGGGTTTTCTCTTGGTATCTCCTCGGTGCCGCCAGCAAGTGGGTGCAGGCGCCGGTGCCCATGCGGCCCTGGCCGTGAGTGCGGAGGTGCCGCCAGGTTCTGCCCTGCCTGCTCTGCAACGGAGCTTGGTGCAGGTCTCCTCCTCCTCCTCCTGCCTTCCTCCTGCCCTGCTCCGTGGCTGGACACGGCCCGCCAGCTTCTCCCTGGCATGGGAGCTCTCCTGAGGGAGCCGAGCTGAGTATCCCGGGCCCCAAGGCTCGGAGGGCAGGAGGCTGCTGCTGGACCCGGGAAGCCGGTTGTGCAGGGATCCCCCGTGCCCTGCCTTGGCCCGGCAGGATGGAGCTCCTGCCCTCATCCTCCCCGCCCCGCGACCCCATCCGCCCCACGTGGAGTGGGGCTTTAATTAATGTACTCATTTACCAAACGAGATGCTCTGGAAGCAGATGTGACAGGCACGTTAATAACAAATGAGGTGTCACCAAGAGCTCCTGCTGGGGCACTGGAAGGGGACCCATCCCGCGGGATGCGGAGGTCACAGAGCCGCTGCTCTTAGAGGCTCCGTTTGCTGCCCACTCCCTCCAGGGAGGCTCTTGTCCCTAGGGAGGACAAGGGGCCACATTTTGTCCTCTCTGACGTGGGTACAGATGCACCTTGCCCGGCCGCCACAGCCCCAGGCTTTATTTTAAGGCCATGTTAATTAAAAAACAAATGAGTGGAATTTCTTTTGACATCCAAATTAATAGCAAAGGAGGTAATTATGAGCAGTGTCATTAGGGTGATGGAGCAGCGGGCGCAGGGAGGGCTCGGGGCAGGGCCGCAACGTTCCCGGGCTGGCCTGGGTGCCCGGCCCTTGGCCGTGTGCGGAGCCGGAGCCAGCGCGGGCACAGGACGGGGCCGGGGGCTGCTCTGCGGGGGACGGCGCTCGCTCCTCGTGCTGCCCTCGCACTTGCGTCCCTGCCTGGCACACCAGGTCACCTTTGAGGATGCAAAATAGAGACCAAAACCTCGGTCTCTGGTTAATTCCTGGGTCGGTTTCCAGCTCGGGAGCGAGAAGCAGGACGTTTCCCTAGGAACATGCTTTTCCCTGCTCTTCCTGGGCTCACTGCTTGGCTTGTGCCGCTGCCTGCAAATCCCCAGCTGTTCCCTCTCCGCTGCTGCATACGAGCAGGGGCAGCGATTTTTTCCTTTTTCCTCGCCTTGTTTTGTGCGTGTTTTGTTTCTGGAGCTCTCCCGCGAGCCCGGGCGGGTGCCCGCGGGGCGGCTGCGGCGGCGCGGGCCGCTGTCCCGCGCGGAGCGGGTTGCGCGGGGCGCGGGCAGCTCCGCTCCGCGCGGCCGGGAGGGGAGGACGCGGTTACCGGCCGGCAGAGGCGGCCGCCGGGGCCGCTGCCCGGAGCTCCGCGGGGCGGGCGGGCTCCGCTGCCGCCCTCGCTGACCTAATTGCGGGCCCGCGGCGAGGGGCGGCACCGGGGAGGCCCCGCGCCCACCGGGGCCGCCCCCATCGCGCTCGGGCGCCGCTCCGCTCCGCGGGGCAAGGAGCCGCCGCTAATTACACAGCGCAATTAGCGCGCTGTGCCTCTGTTTCTAATGGCCTTTGGAAGCGGCCTCCTGCCCGCGGCGCCGCGCGCGAGGGGCGCTCGCTGCGGCCGCGGGGAAGCGGGTCCTGCCCGTGGGGCAGCGGGGCGAGACCCCCCGCCCCAGGGGAGCTGCCCTGGCCGGGGGCTGCCGCGAGCCCCGGCCGCTCCGCGGCTCTAGGAGCCGCCGGGATCCCGCGCCCGGGGCTCGCGCGGGGCAGACGCTGCCCGGGCTCCCCGCGCCGCCCCGCTCCCCGGCCGCCAAACCCCCCCCCGGGGGCGCCGGGGAGGCTGCGGGGCCGGGGGCTTCGCGCTGCCCAGCGCTGCCCCGGGCGCAGCCGCGTTTCCCGACTGCCAGGAGAGGAAAACAGGGGCTGTTGGTGCCACGCTGTAGATACCGTTTTTGCCGTTTGGGTCGCGGTGCAACAGCAGCGGTTTCTCGTACGCGGCCTCACTCCGCTCCCCGGCCCGGCCGCGGGGGCTGCGCGAGTCCCGGGCCCGCCCGCGGCGCCGGGGACGGGGCAGAGGCTGCAGCGGAGCCCGGCGCGGGGACGATGCAGCCCCAAGGGCCCCGAGCGGCATCCGGGGGCAGCCCCCGGCGCACGAGGCAGAATTGCCCGCGCTACCCTCGCGTTCCTCCCCCCGGCGGCGCTCAGTCCAGTTAGGAGAGACTCGCGTGTCTTTCTTCGCTCTTTATTGTGTAAAAATAAAGTCACCAGTTCATGTAATCCCGGCAGGAGCATGGAGGAAGCGCGGGCGCCGCGGGCTGCAGCCCCGGGCCCCGCGGCGGGCGGAGCGAGGAGGAGGAGAAAGGTAGAGCTTTGGTTAGCAAAATAACGACAACTCGAGACACATTGATTCTCTCCCCTGCTATACACTATGTACACGCTGCTGCTGTCACACCCTTTTTGTTGGTTTTTGGCAAGTCGGCTGCCCCGGGGCGCGCGGGTCGGTTCTCGTGGGCGCTGCCCGCGGCGGCAGCTCGTGCTCGGCGCGGACGGGGCCGGGGCGCGGCGGGAGCTCAACTCAACTCGCTGGGGCTGGAAAAGAGCGCGGTTAAAACGCGGCCCGGGGGCTCCGCGGGGCGCAGCGGGACCCGGGGCTCTCGGCGCCGCGGCCGCCCCGGCGCCGGGAGGCGGCTGCGATCTGTAGTACAAACCAGGCGTCTAGAAAAGGAAACCATACAAAATGCTTCTGTTATTCCAAAATACGCTGCTTCTACCCCTCTTCCTGCAAGTCTCCTAGTACTGTTTCCCCCCATGGGGGAGCACTGCCTAACTCTATATTCTCTTCATAAAAATACCTCTTTTTTTTATTTTTTGTTTAAATGGTAATAAACTTCCCTTTACAGTAAGAGAAAGGATATATCATGTTATCAAAAGCAGAAAGGCTTCAGACTCGCGGTGGCCGCTCGCCTCGCCGGGGCCAGGCTGGCCCCTTCACCCCGGCCGGGGGACGTACCTGAGTGAGGCGGGGGGCGCGGGGGGGCCGGGGCTCTGCGGCTCTGCCCCCACCCCCGGCTCCAGGGGGGAGAAGTCCGGGAGGGAGCAGAGCAGGGGGGGGGCTCTGCCATCCATCCATCCCCCCCAGCTGCAGGAAGGAGCAGGGATGCCACAACCCCTCCCCGCCTCCCAGCCCGCACCGGGGGCTCCAGGCGGGAGGAAGGGGGGGGACAGGACGGGGGGGCTCCGGGCAGGGGGTGGATGGTGGCCTGGGCGCGGGGGCGGCGAAGCGGGGGCCGGGGAGGGCGCAGCCGCGCCGGGCCAAGGCACGCAGGCGTCGAAGGAGGTTGGCAAGACAAAAACCGGACGGTGGGAAGGTGGGGGGGGACGGTGACGTCGTTCTCAGGTGGTTTTGCGCAAGAAGAAAAAAAGAGGAGAGGAGGAAAAAGAAAGACAGGGTGCTGAGGAGGGTTGTCTTGTGTGTCCATGGCGGGGCCCTAGTTGAGCTGGCGACAGGCCTCGAAAGTCCACTTGGTGGCCCCGCCGTAGACGTCGATGTTGCCCTCGGCCCAGGCGATGACGTTGCCGGCGAGCGCCTTGCTGCTGCACGTGGCCAGCGCGTAGACCTCGCCGGGGCTCAGCTTGCGGTCCCACACGTTGAAGTGGGCCAGCTCCCCCACGAAAGCCTGCGTGGCGTCGAACCCACCGCCCAGCGTGTCCTGCGGCAGCGGGGAGCAAGTGAGGGAGCCATCGTCACTGGGGGGCAGAGCGTGGACCCCCTCCCCACACCGGCGCCTCCCTCACCTGCTCCTGGCCCAGCACCAGGACGCCCTGTGGCTTGATAGGGTGGTAGGGGGCCAGGTTCTCGCCGCTGCCAGCCTGGGTGCCGTCCTGGTAGGCTTCCCACACGCCGTCCCGCGTGGTCCACGTGACGCAGATGTGGTGCCACTTGCCGTCGTTGATGACGAAGGGCAGCTTGGCCACCTGTGGGCAGCGGGTCAGGGCGGTGGTTGCTCCCTGGTCCCCCCCTCTGCCATCAGGCCCCCCCTCCCCGCTGCTACCTTGTCGTTGATGAGGATCTCCATGGGGTTGTTGCCCCACTCGATGAGCACGAGCTCGTTGGCCTGGCCAGGCACGGCATAGGAGAAGGGGGTGCCCATGCCGGGGGAGGCGCTGGACTTCATCCACATGCACACACTGAACGCGTACATCTCGGGCAGGCTCTTCTTCACCTTGGCATACATGTAGTTGGTGCGCAGCGGGAACGTGAGCTGGAACCTGTCCGTGGGCCGGTTGTCCTTCTGGCCTGCGGGGCATGGAGTGTCCCACTGGGCTCTGCGGCTGGACCTCCCTCACCTGCTCACCCCAGGGCTCTGCTGCTTTGGGGGTCCCCCCCGCGCCCGTTATGTAACGGAGCCAGAGAGGGCTGCGAGCAAATCCCTCCGGCGCAGCCCGGTCTCTAATCCCCAGCCCGGCCACCGCTCCCTGGGATGGAGCTGCCGGGGCGGCCCCGAGCAGCGCGGTGTGAGGCTCCGGGGCGGGGGGGGGTCTCACGGGGGTCCCTACCTTTCTCCAGGTCGCTGATGCGCTGGTGCAGCGACGTGAGGGTGCTCTCGATCTTGCCGCGCTCCTCCGACTCGTTCCTGGGGCCGAACTTGCCCTCCTCCAGGCTGTTCACACGCGACAGCACCTGCTTCTCCAGGTCGTCGATCTTGTTCTGCAGGATGTCCTTGAGGTTGCTGCCCTGGCCCGAGGCGTTCAGGCGGCTGAAGTGCTGCGGGGGGCAGAGCGCGGCGCGTGGGCGCGGGGCGGCGGCGCGGGGGGACCCCACGC